>NDXB01001964.1:0-34283 GCA_002631895.1 Agapornis roseicollis
AAGGGCTGGTTCTCTAATGAAAGAATAAAGGCTGTTAGAGCAATCAACAATCTGTTGTAACCACCTTAGAGCTGCTTCTAATGGTAGGGGCTGAACCAGCAGAACCAGTGGTGGTTGTGAAGCTCAGAGCCCGATGCTCTGCAGCACATGTGAGCAACACAGCCCAGACCTGCTGAGGGCCGCCTGTGGTAAGGTCCATCTTGTTGCCTTTACCTGCACCGTTTTAAACTGCCATTCCTATAGTGTATGCCCAAAGCGATCCTCACAGAGAATTCTGTTCAACAGGGTTCCAGCCATTTCCAGATGAAGCTAGAAAATAACACCTCTTTTTAAGACGTTGGTGCCTTTACTCGGAAGCTCTCCAGAACATCCACGGTCCCTGATGTGGGCTGAACATTTGCAAGTGGGCTGGCTTCGGCATGGAAAATTCCTCTTCCTTTCCTCAAGAAAGTCTGAGCAGATTTGGTTACACATTGAAAGAAACCAAACTCACAGCTCTCCAACGCTCACAAACGCTTGGGATTCCAGCCCAAATGAAACCACTCCTATCCCTGGTGCGTTGGTTCTGACCGAGAGGGAGTTAGATAATAAAAACAGGAGCGGGAACCTCACCACTTGAATACAGAGGGATAAAATCAAACCAAAACAGATGTGCCAGTGAAGTCCACACCTTGACAAATACGGAACCAGAGGGCAGAGAAAAGGGAAATTTGCTTATGCTAGGGAAATAAAGCACAGGCATGCAGAGACCTCAGGTACACACGGACCTCCCTACAAAACAAGAAGCTGGTGTGTGATAAGGGAGAAGGTGATGCCTGTCTAAGCTAGAGTTAAGCCTTCCAGTATCTGAAGGGGGCCTATAGGGATGCTGGGGAGGGACTCTTCATTAGGGACTGTAGTGACAGGACACGGGAGAACGGATTCAAACTTAAACAGGGGAGGTTTAGATTGGATCTAAGGAAGAAATTGTTTCCTGTGAGGGTGGTGAGGCACTGGAATGGGTTGGCCAGGGAGGTTGTGAGTGCTCCATCCCTGGCAGTGGTCAGGGCCAGGTTGGACGAAGCCTTGGGTGCCATGGTTTAGTGTGATGTGTCCCTGCTTATGGCAGGGGGGTTGGAACTGGATGATCTTAAGGTCCTTTCCAACCTGNTCAGGGCCAGACGAAGCCTTGGGTGCCATGGTTTAGTGTGGTGTGTCCCTGCTTATGGCAGGGGGGTTGGAACTGGATGATCTTAAGGTCCTTTCCAACCTGAACTATTCTATGATTCTATTCTATGATTCTAAAGAGGGCTGAGCAGAAGAGTAAAAACCAGACAAGAACATAGCAACAGCCCAAACATACTGGAATAGCTGTGGGAAGGAAGAGAGAAGTGTTAAGAGAGTGGCATGAAGGCTTCAACAGGAAAGACTGGCCAGGGAATGAAGTAAATGAGTCAACCTTAAAGAAAAGGGGAAGAAAAAAGCCCACCTAGGGAAGAACGCTCCTTTTCAGGACTTGGAAAAGAACTTGAATCCATCACATTACTCCATTGTGTTCAGACTGCTGCAACACTACTTCTACACCATCACTCTACAGAGTCTGACAACCAGCATTAGGTAGCCTGTCAACAGAAGTGGCAGTCCCCGATTGACTGTAATCCTGTTTATGATCCATATGATGGCTTTTCGGTGGTTTCCAATTAATTTGTCTTCTCTAAAGAGCAGAGCACTATAATAAAACACTAAGGTTGCACAATCCAACACTCAACATCCAAGTAATGGCAGAACGTAATTTAACCCCGTTACATTTATTTGATGTCCTTGCAAACAGGCATCTTTAATTACACGCTCATCCTAACTTCTACAAAGCACAACTGCCTTCTTTGGAGCAGAGGCACTCGAGGAATGAATACTGTAACGATGGAAACTGCCACTGCATGGCCCCATCTCCTCCCATGAAGACAGAAGCTAATGGCTATAGATTTGCAGGATGCTTCCACAAGGTTTCTTGTCCTCATGGAACCTCATGGAAGCTGAGGATTCAAACCTACTTCTGCCTCTTAACACAAAGCTGTTCGATACAGACCATGCAGATACAACAGAATACTGGAATGGTTTGGGCTGAAGGGACCTTAAAGCCAATCCAGTTCCAACCCCTGTCATGGGCAGGGACACCTTGCACTAGAGCAGCTTGCTCCAAGCCCCATCCAACCTAGCCTTGAACACGGATTGTTTTCTTCTGTTGTTTGGTTTGTTGTGCTGTGTTTGGTCTGGTTTTCCCCAGCTCATTGATCCATTTGGGGAAAGGAATTAAATTGTTTCTCCACTTTGCAGTGTCATATGCAGAACCCTCCTCTCCCCATTAAATCAGTAACCACTGGCCAATCAGAAGCTACTCTTAAGTTGTCTTATTTTCTCTTTTTCTTCCTTTTCTCACACTCAAAATCTCAGTTTAAACACTGAAATACAGGCTGGGAGCCTATGATTTTAAACAAGGAACATATAACTTGAGAGCTTCGTTTCATTAACATGATTAAAGCCAGAAAAAGACAGAGACATCTTTCTGTGCAGAGTTTTGAAGACAGCTAATTTAGATACAAAAATAAAACTCTTTATACCTTACGCGTTTCTGACAAGAGCATTTTTAAGGAAATATTCATCAGCTGTCATAGAAACCCTGGCAGTGCCAAACACATTCCACTGAGACTGTTCCATCACCTGGGATTTTCAAACAGGGCTCATTTTCTGCACCAGAACCACAGAAAAAATTTAAGATGAGAAAGAAAACAGATGATACGACTTCCAAAAGTAAAAATAAATGATTACACTGATTAATAAAGCAGTAGCCAGCAATCTAACCTGCGCTCCTGGTGTATCTTTTCAAGCCTGGCTGTATCAGATAAGGCCAATATTTACTAACTGTGTGGAGAGCTGCCAGACACTGACAGTCCCCTGGTTGTGTAAAACACGACTCTGCCTGCCTGAAACATGGAGAGCAGAGGGATTATAGTGCATGAGCACTCGTGCAAGAGCTCCAGCAAGCCGGCTGCAGGTTTCATGTAAATCTTTTACCTAAAATAAAAAGACAAACAACCACTTCCTAAGGAAGAGGTAAGGGAGGGAAATTACACTCTGAGATAATAGAATAATGAAAAAGTTATTGTTATTTGCAGAAACGCTTTTAATCTCCAACCCCTAATAAAGTGTGTTTCTGACCTAAATACAACTCAAGCAGCACCGACGAGAGAGGAACACAATAAATCCAAGTTTTAAGGATTCTAAAGTTGCAAAAACTGGAATTGGTTTTATTTTGGAAGGCACGGTGATTGTTTGAGGGTCCTGAGCTCCGTTCCCACACGCTTTCAGACACTACAATCTAATTCTACCGACGTGCATAGACAGACTTATCACTGCCAGTCAAGGAATTGTGTGGGGGTAAACTGGAAAGACATAAAGACAAGAAGATACAGCCAGAGGCACGAGCTCTGCAGAAACCAAGTTGTTTAACCAAAGCCATGTCCATGTTAATCATTTACCCGAGACTTTCAAACCAGGCTCAAGGTTCAAACTTACAATAAGTCAGGTGTGGAAACATTTATGGGGATGTGAAGTGTCCCCTTCCCGGGTCCTGGCTCCCCTGCAGGTCCCATTGTTCCCCTCCCAGGTCCCAGAGGCCAGGGGACACATCAAGACACCGGTATCATGTGCCTCTGGTGAGGTTGTTCCAGCTGGACACCGATACGGTGGCCACTGGACTGACAGCAACCGGCTGCAAACCTCTGAGCAGGAAGATGTGTGCTGTTTTTCTCTCCTTGCTGTGAAGAATATAAAGCCTCCCCAATCCAACACAGAATGTGCATGCTCCCCTGTGCTGAAGCCTCTAACGCTATAGTATTACTCAGAAACATATATTACCTTCCTGTGACTTTCTATTATAAACCCCAAAACTCTCTAGTGGAGATGAAAACTTCCAGCATTTACAGTCTATGACTTGCAACTCTCCACCAGTGCATGAAAGCTCGGTGTGATGAGTGGGCCCACCCCAGCATGGTTCTGTTGAAGGGTAAACTTGTTTTAAAAATGCAATTTAAATTAGCATCACTAACAAGTTACACACATGCAACGGGAATGCGGTGAACAGATTTTATCCCTGGCAGTGTTCAAGGCCAGGCTGGACACAGGGGCTTGGAGCAAGCTGCTCTATTGGAAGGTGTCCCTGCCCGTGGCAGGGGTTGGAACTGGATGAGCTTTAAGCTCTCTTCAACCCAACCCAGTCTGGGATTCTATGATTGGAAGGTGGTTAACAGATTCAAACCTAACTGCGTTTAAGGCAAATGAGCTAGAGATGAGAGAGCATCATCTCAGGAAACCTGTGGGTGCTCATCAAAGCAGCAGCTCTCAGCTTTGCAATTGCCACCGTCTTAAAAATATCTACCCTATAGAAAAGGTCAGGGGCAATGTATAATACAAGTTTGTTTCACACACATGGACAAACAAGGCATTCCCTGGTGCTATTACAAACTGCAAAACCAGAAGACTTGCAACTGGCTCCTAAAAACCTCTAAGAAAATGCTTTTCACATCCAACTGCCAACTCCAATGAAAGAAATGGATGCAGTTATGTCTAGGGTGGGAAGAAACTATATTTGACTCAGAATTTGGCTATATTTATTTGACTTGTCACTTAGTAAGACTATTCATTTTGCTCCTATTTCTAATTTAATGCTCAAGCATGAACTGCACTCAGTGATGATACACCCCAACCACAAAACACTGCACACGGTGAGTCCTGGCTCTCCAGCCTAAGTCACCTTACTATTGAGCTAACATATTCTTAATGACAAGTTACTTGTCTGTCTGAGTAGTATGAGCAAGCCAACAGTAGAGACCCAATTCTCAATGTTACTGCCATCTGGCCCAGTCTTATCTTCCAGCAAGGAGAACAATGCAAACACTCAGCGGCACACACCAACTGATTACATTTCTTGAATTGCTTACTTATTTCTTTATTAACTACAGAAACTACTCATTATTGTTATACCCTCCTAGGCAGGAAGGCAGTTTTCAGTTCAAGCTGGAAAAATATGCTAAACCAAGGCTATTGACACTATCCTTGTCATGACAATGTTTGTGTATTTGCCAGCTGAAAGTCGGTTCAAACCCACATCTGTCTGGTTACCACTGGTTCCGATGGCCTCATCTCTCTCTTGTAACGTGCTCACTGAAGTTTAAAGAGGCTGAAAACTGGCGAGTCCCAGTGTTAGCCTCCCAGGCTGCCCTAAGCTCCTGCAGGCACACGCAGGGTGTGCACAGCTCAGCTGTTATCAGTGAGCGTTAAACACCCACAACTTACCCAAAGGCAGAGGGGTCCCTGGGGTGCAGACCGACGCTCCTGCTGCCTGCCTGCAAGCACAACACAGCCACAAACCAGGCAAAGCAAGCAGCAGCCCTCCAAACAACTCTGATACAGAGCCCACCTATTTCAGTTTTCTTTCCCATTTTGCACTCGAACAGGGAACTGCACTGCTCTGTAACAGTGCTGCTCTGCATTACAAGCATGTCCCCTGTAATGAATTAAAGATCTGTTACATATGACAGTGTTTAACCAAAGCCTGCACATAAACACACCCAGTACCACTGTTCTACAGCCCCTCTGGAAGCCAAAATGACCAACCCCATTTCCATGATTGTGGATCCAGATAAATGCTGTATCGTGATTTGATAAACCAGGAAAGATTGAGCTCAAAATAAAGTGACTTCAGTTTACATCAACCAAAGTCTTTACATAAATCCCTTATGGAAAATAGCTTTCAAACTTACACAGGGAGACTGAGCTGAGCTCTGAGGCAGAAGCTGTTCCCTGTGAGGGTGCTGAGGCGCTGGCACAGGGTGATGGCCCAGAGAAGCTGTGGCTGCCCCATCCCTGGCAGTGCTCAAGGCCAGGTTGGACACAGGGGCTTGGAGCAAGCTGCTCCAGTGGAAGGGGTCCCTGNCAGGGTGATGGCCCAGAGAAGCTGTGGCTGCCCCATCCCTGGCAGTGCTCAAGGCCAGGTTGGACACAGGGGCTTGGAGCAAGCTGCTCCAGTGGAAGGAAGGGGTCCCTGCCCATGGCATGGGTTGGAGCTGGAGGAGCTTTAAGGTCCCTTCCAACCCAAACCAGGCTGGGATCCTGTGATTCTGTAGTAGACCTTCAGTGACAAGTGTATGATTAAGAACAGGTTTCACAGGGAGCTTGTGTTTCTCCGCTGCAGGGCAGAAGCAGCAGGGACTATCATCCCAAGCCTGCTCATAAATTGTATTCTATTAAATAAAACCCACCCCAATCCTGAGCACAGGCAAATCCCAGCATTACGGTAACAAAGTCCCCCGCAGGGATTCCCAGTAGTGCGCGAGGGACAGAGCCCCACCACATCAACCAGCACGGGCTCCTGATGGGCACTGAGCCCTCTGATGGCTCTCCCTGACCCTGCAGGACATCGATTCCCAAAGCCCAGGCCCTGGTGCAGGTGCCCCGGTGCTCCCAGTGAGGAACCCGTCACGGCCGCCCCTCTGCCCCGCTCCGAAATGGCGTCTGCTCCCATTTTAGAGCCGCACGGGAGCGGGAAAGAAGCGCTAACAGCAGCGAGCGACGCGACTGCTTTTCTTCCCCCCTTCTGGATCCTCTCCAGAACGTAAAGGTTTCAAGGGCACAGGCAAAGCTTTCTTGGAATGGATAAATGGTAATTGATGTTGCAGCTGCAACCTTAGCTGCAGCTCCTGGGATTTCAAATGTACTACAGCCCTCAAGTATTTATGGCCAGAATACGATAATTAAATTCTATGTTCTAAACTTTTACATTTCTTATAGTGGGCCAGTAAAGCAGCCAAAGCGCTTTACCTTCACGGGTAGGGCTTCGTGTTCACAGGAATCCATTTATTTTTCCAAAGTGGCTTTTTTATTTACGTTTATTTTTAACTTAATTGTGCATCCTCGTTTCATAAAATGAAGAGGCAGGAAAAAAATAACCAAATCCACTACCTTTATACTTAAATAAAAGCTTCACACGAACATATGGGCTGAAATCATCCTGGGCTGGTCTAATTCTTTATGCTTTGCTGGATAACAAATTCTGCATTTGATCTACATTTCTTTATAGACATGTTGGGGATCATTATTTATAAACTTGACTTTCAGGACCTCAATCACGCAACTACATCCAGCTTTCTATGCATACATATGTGCTCTGTGTTCACAAACGAAGGTGCAAGCAGACCCTAATTACACCCTCACTGGGAAGGCTGCAAGACTGACATGCACTCAGCAGAAGGCAGTTCAAAAATCTAATGAGAAACAGGTATTTTTCCCCCATTTTAAGCACATCACATGAAGCTGCCCCCAGTCGCTGATGCAGCAAGCACCATTTCCCATCTCAGCAGCCACTGAGCTACGTTCTACCCGGGTGCTGCTTCCTTGGAGCAGTTTCACTTTCTGATCCAAGAGTCAGTGTACCCTCCCACAATTACTAACCTAACCTAACTAATCCTGTAACACACTCAGCTCATTTGCCAGCACACTGAATTCAGCAAGATGACTGCAGAACTCTTCATAGAGATATTCCGTCATTAGAACAGCCCCACAAGCTTAGACCAGCCCCAGCATTTTAGCTTATCCCATACAGTCAGCATATATCAGAAAAGTATTTTACTCCTTATTAAAGCACTCTTACTAATGTCGTAGCAGAGGAACTGGACTTAAAATATTAAAGAGGATTTGTTCCATTAATGACCTCAGTGTGAGCTATGGACACGGCTCTGGCCATCCCAACGCGAACGCCTGTGTCAATCACAGGACTGCAGTCACAGCCTGCCAAAATGACGTTGCTAGGAAAGAAGGCAGGAGACATCTGGAAAGCTGACTCTAACGTACATGGAAAAATATTAATGGGACTGTAAGAAAAGCAGTAAAAGATTAAACTGAAGTGCAACAGTCCCGGAGCAGGTATTTTGAAAGCTGCAGGATAAGCCTCGTGTAGTCAAACTGAGTCACAAAGCTATAAATACATTTAGACTGGTAATTAGAAAGTTCATTTCTGCTATCTTGAAAACACAAATCAAGACTCCCCTGCTGCCAGAGTAACCCTCCAACAGTCATCGGACACTGATTTTTATAGATGTGCACAGCCCGTGCTTGTATTAGCACTGCATAACTATTCCCTGCTGTGCCAAAATAAAATGAGCAGAACAATTAAAAGAAATACAACTCAACAAACGCATTTCAGAAAGCAGAAATAAAACCCCAACTCTGAGGAGGAGGAAGAAGAGATAGAAACAGAGCAAGAGAAGCAGAAAGGAATGGTTCTTCCTTAATTCCTTCTACAGACTTTCAAGGCAGCTCTGTTGAAAAGTGGAACTGATACTAGAAGTTGAGGTGGTAAATTCTTCAGTGCACAAACTCCATTTCCTCGTCAGTCTGTATGAAGCCTTGCTCAACTGCCTTTACCCCTGGCATGGGCTTTCACACTTTTTTGTCAATGAAAAGAATACATTTACATGCAGAGCAGTTTATTATGGAATATTAACCAACATGTTGCATTATGGGCTCTGCTTCGGTGCAAATATATGGAGAAGAGGGATGGGGATGTGTGCCAATTTTAGGTCTTGGCCTCAGTCCATTTGATGCAGGTCCAGGATGACTTGGTTGACTGTTGAGTCATAGGTTGGTTCAATTGACATTATTTCACATTTGACTAGTTATTGTTCTTTAAACTTTGGACAGGAGTCCAGAAGCTCAAAACACATCAGTGAACCAAAGAGAAAGAGGCCAAAGCAGAGCCTAAACAAGATTCTTGAGCAAGAAAAACATTCTCCTTAACAACATCTCCTTTTAGCAGAGGGAGCTAAAACCCCAAACCCACCTCGCGACTTAGACATCTTCTGTTTATTACCAAATACCTGGAACATACAGTATGAGCTTCAGAATTCCTGAAGGAGCTCTGAGGCACCATTAACACAAGGGTGGGAAGGAGAAGCAAACCACATCCCCTCCAGCACAAGTGACCCAGTGAATGAGCACTGCCTTTTTCACAGCTGTAACAGTGACATTCCTGATCTCTCAGATTCGCTTCAGCCAATCCTCCACCTAAAACTGAAAACGCTTTAAACCCCAAAGCTACTGTTCCCAGTACTGAAGGCAGACTGGTGTTGGGGTCAGGGAAGCTCATAAAGACTTGGTTTAGGTTTCAAACCCACTGGTGTTACGCATGGGTGTGATCAGAGGTGAACCTGTCACACAGCTGCACTGCATTTAACAACAGAAATTAGTGAAGGTTGATTCCGCAAAGCGTCTGCTTGACTCGGTTTTCCCATTCCATTTTACCCCAGTCTCAGCACAGATGTTTTCAGGAGGTTTTCATCCCCTCTGAGGGAAATCCAGTGTTCTATCCATTTGTTTTCAGAAAGCTGATCAGCAGCTAAAGCAATGCAGATGAAGAACTCGAGCTGTCTAACGAGAGAAGGGAGACTGGGCTTTGTTACAAGAGCCTAGCAAGGAAGGAATTAGCTTTCATTAACCTCCAAAGGCACGAAAACCAACTAAAAACCAGTACACACATCCTATTTTGGGTACTCTGCTGCAAGACAAAAGTACTGCTGATGATTTGAGAGTTTAGTCCCAGAGGAGGATGACCACGAGATGCTCTTCTCAGTGCTGAAGCCCAGAACGGAGGTTCAGTGCCAACTTAGTATGATGGATTGTGTAAGATGCTACCCCAATGCCTGTGGATTATGCTCTCCACTCAGTTCATGAGCAGTAGCTTCATTTGGAAGGGTGAAGGCTCTTTCCTACATTAGAGGGAGCACTAATTCTTGCAGGAAAGATAAGGAGCAAATTCAGAATCCATGGTGACTGAGAAATGAGAAAGCTGCTGAAGGACAAAACAGGGCGATGGCACACGCGGGAAAGGCCGGGACCTCCCACTCTCAACACTACCAGAAGGTTTTCCTTCAGGCTTTATCTTTAGTTTTTGGTGCGCTTTGTCATTCATAACCAGATCTCTGTGTACACAACGGAGTTTAGCACGTAGCACACCCGTCTAACAGGTGTTTTCCAAAGTCTCGCAAGCACTCCTAACACCCTTCATAACCCCATCCCATTTCATTCCAACTGGCCTCTGGTGTGTTTGATAAAAGGAATACAAATGAAAGCCCTCTTCCCTACACATAACCAGGAAGAAAAGCATGCTATAATTCTGTTTATTGACACAAAAGCAGCCTCTAAACTTGTATAATATTTTCATCAGGACAAGCAACAAGTAGTACCCCAGACCTGTGCAATGTGTATGCCCTCTGTATGTCATTTTCATGACACTTTTAAGTCAACTTCACTGAATTATCCAGTAAAGTGCTGTAATTACTTTTGTCAACACTGATAAGCAATTACAGACACAATTTCTGCTATAACATGCACACGCAGTAGGTTATTATCTGCTTTTATTTCCACTTGGCATCCATACCACACACTCAAGACTATCAAGATGTTTCATCACATCCCTCTCGTTGCACACTCCCAGACTTTACAAGCACGTCTTGTTTGGGTTTGCTCCCCCATCATACTTGTAGGTCTTGCCTTCTTCCTCCTGGACTTCTCCTGCTGTTTTACCCACTTTCCTCTGTCCTCTGCCACTCCCTGTCAGATGAAGGAAGCTTTATTCCTTCCTTGCTGAACCACACACAGTTTCCTGGCCACATTGTTCATCTCTGCCTCTTTGTATATTTTCTCTTCCTGAGCAGCCCTGGGAACCCCTCCCAATTTAAACTCCATCTGTAAACCTCATTAGCAGGCTGTTTACCTCTCACACATAACTAGCACGCAGTGACTAGTCAGAGAGTCCCAGAGTCTGTGCTCCCCTGTCTCCACACCACCTCTTCTCTCCAAGAGCATCTTGCATGTCCTAAGGACTGCTCCATGTGGTTATTTCAGGTTTGAAGCAGCAGGAATTCCCACATCCTTTCAGTAAAGCATTAAGAACTTTCCTGGTTGGAAACCATGTTTTCTTTTCCTGAATTTCAGTGCTCATTACAACTACATGCACTCTTATAAAGGTCCTGATGGCCATTATAAATCATTTACAACCCAGTATTATCTTTCAGTATCTTTCACTACCAGTGTGGTCACTCAGATTTGCCAATAGAACAGGTCACAGTATCTCTAACTGAAAATTTTAACTATGATCATTGCTTAAGATTTACTTGACATAGTACATATTGCATTCACATCTGCAAGAAGGTTTTAAGTCATTCCTGTTTAGTCTGCAAATTGTTCCAGTAAGAGAGTTGCAGTATTCCTTACAGAAAATGCAAGGCTGTTTCATACTCAAGTATCTTGTAAGACAGAATTCACTGCATGATCATTTCAGAAGAGGTGGGGAAGATCCATTTCAACCAGACCCCGTTGTGGTACAACTTTCCTTTGCCTGCTCTGTGCTCCTCTGCATATGCTGATGCCCTGTCCCCAGGTACACCAGAGAGGTGCACCTAGACCTGTGCAATGATCAAAAGGGGACCTGCACCTCCTGTATCCTGCAGCATCAGTCATCTGAGTCTGGTCTTGGTCTTTAAGTAAAATCCATGACTGATACTTGATCAAATCGTGCAGCAAACTTCACTGCTGTACGAGGATTCCCTCTTATGCCTCATACAAAAGCAGGTTTAGCCTTGCATGTCTTTTCTGAGCCTCCAATAAATTAGTTCAGTAACAAAGCATCCTTATGAAACAGGGAAGTGATTAATCTGCTTGTTTTTAACAAAGGTTAAACAGCAAAGAAGCACACAAGCTCTCAGACATGTCAACAGAAGCAGGATTCCAAAAGTAGCTGGGATGAGCCCGGCTCCTCCACAGCACTGTGCTGGCTCAGTCCAGATTCTCAACAGCCCCCGAGAGCAGGTAATTACCAGAGGATTACTTTAAGGTGAAAGGAGTAAGAGTATGATCAAAGACTAGCGTTATTTCCAGTTTAAACATCAATCTGCTACACTACAGAGTCTCTGAAGTAAGGCACAAGCCCAGCGTTTCTGTTCTGTCATTTCCATGTTTCACCTGAAGAACATTAAACTAAAGTCAAATTGACAAACAAGAAAGTTGGCTCACAGGAACCAACTGACCATGAACTGCACACTTCGCTGTTTGCTGCACTAAGCTCTTCTCCAAGGCTGTGGTTAAGCCCAGGTTTAAACAGGGATTCACTCCACACAAGCTCCTGACAGTGTACACGATGCTGCTGCTGTTGCATGGTGAGGTGTCATCGTGCACTGCTGCTACACTGGCCCTTCCCAAGGAAGAGGAGCCTGTTTTATGGAATCAGGCCACAGTACACAATGGGTTTGGCTTTTGCTTTGCCAAGGGAGGTTTCCTCTATCTAATATACTAATATATCTAATATACTAATATACAATAACAGGATCTAGCTGAGAGGGACAAACCAGATTTTAGAAGTCACAATAGTATCTGAATCATGGAAAATGGACACAGTCCTGGTGTCTCAATGACTGCTTTTGAAAATGTACCTGAGATGGTGTTAACATATAAACCCCTGCCACAGAAAATGAGAAACAGAAATAACTAAGAACTAACAGAATCACAGAATGGTTTGGGTTGGAAGAGACTGTTACAGGTCATCTATTCCAATCTCTGCCACGAGCACGGAAAACACATCCTATGAATAACACCTTGAACAAATAAATAAACTCATTAATTTAGGCTCGGACTTAGAGTCCAAATTGATTTCACCCACCTTCAGGAACCACAGGAGGTACAGCAAACACTGACCTAGTCAATACAGGGCAACACTTAACAGCAAGGAATAATTCAAGCCTGTTTCTAAACCCCACTGCCTAATGCAGAAAACTGATTTGGATAATTATGTTCTTAAATTTAAGACCTTGGCACACCTAAATTTAGATGAGATTAACCAAGGCCTGAATATAAATTATACTCAAACTGATATGAAGGAATTACTTTCTTAAGTTTCCTATTTGCTTATTTCTGACGCTGAATGTGTCATCATTACATATGGGTTTTCCTACCTGCAATACACATTCTTCCTGTTAACCCTTACTCTGTTGTTCAAGACTTAAGAATTGATTCTCCAAGGTGTTGACCTCTTGTCACTTCCCAGTGGCCTCTGAAGCCACAGACACTGAGGACTCCCTGATTCCGGAGGAAAAGCAAAGCAAGCACCAGGAGAGACACGTCATAATTGTCTCTGATAACACTAAAATAACAAACCAAGCAACTGCCATTATTTATGCTACTTCTCTGTATTGTGAAAGCTGTGCTGTTCCAAAAAGCTTGGAACAGTCACAACTTAAACTGTTTTTCCACTGCAACAATCCATATAGGAATAACAAACAGAGCCAAAGGTCTGTAGTTCTTCAACTTGGTTGCAGATGGCTCGAGCGAGGCCAAGCACTGGAGATAAGCAGGCAGCCTTTTCAAGGAGAGAACGATAACTGCTTCCCTGGATTGCTTATTCTTGCAGTTTTAATCGCTGGGTTTGCAGCATCTGGCACTTTTCTTTCAGCTCTGCTCGAAGGCTTGCAGTTGTGAGAATCTCCCTTTGGTCAGGAAATCTGCCCCAGGCTGAAGCACGTCTGCACCCAAGGGTTAAAAGGACAAAGCAGTCGCCCACTTTAGCATCTCATGACTGTGCTGAGCCTCAATCCACGGTGCTCATTGTGTTTTTAAGCTTTAGAGGAAAACCTTGAAATACTTTAAGGGCTTTCTTCAAGGAGGAAACGAATTCCACAGCTCACTGCTAACACCACGTGGGGAATTCCAGCTCTGGACCCACAGAGCATGCCGTCGACAGGCTGCAAGCAGTTAACGACCAGACTTGAGGGCATGTACGTGTGTCCAGGTGTGCACACACCCTACCTGTACGTGCAGGTGTTTCCCAAACTCTGTACTGTGGGAGTGAGATGTGCTGAAGGCACCGCGTTGCGAGATGCACCCTGCAGAGCCCGGCAGATGACTCATGACAGCCTCGGCTGCACCCGGTACCGCGCACGCTCGTCTGCAGCTTTCCTCCTCTGAAACCTCTACAGACAAGGGATAAACCCATCCTTCCTGCTCCCCCACTGCAGAGCCAGAGCCTCCTTACCCTGGCTGAGAGTCACTTGAGAGCGCTGTGAAGTCGGGAATAATGGAATTCATTCCTTTCAGGCTGTTTCTGTTCAGCATTTTTAACAAAGCCACCAAGCAGAATCCATCATTTTATGAGTACTACAGGGACCGTCACTAAGAGAAACAAAGGCCTTGAAAAGAGCAGAGAAACCACCAAGTAATCTTGACTTGATCGTGGAGACAGGAAATGGACCGGACATGCCTTAGTGTCGAAGTGTTAAAATGGAAAATTAATAATGAAGAAAACCATTCAGAATACTCAAAACGAATTTCTACCAAGTATTCTTGTTTTCAAAAGCAGCTGTTAAGTGCAGTCCTGGAGTACAGTGTGAAAAGGGTTTAGCACACAAGTGGAAAGCAGAGCTTCTCGCACCCTTCTGTGTCAAATCAGCATTTAACTTCGTGTTTATTTGAGGCCACTGGAAAAGGCAGCAGCTCCTATAAAGAGCCTTCACTCCTCTAAAAGACCCTGCTATTTTGATTTTCCAGGATACAGAAAGTTGGGTCTCTTCCTTACACTTTCCACAGCCTTGCAAGAAACTCGGTATACGTGCCCATTTGCTCATATCCAGAGCTTCACTCCCTCACCATAGCCAAGGCACCCTCTGATTCCTTCCTGACCTCAAACTAAAGGCCAAGAAGAGATTATATCCAAGATGGCTGTTTAAGAAACAAATACTGTAATGTTCCCTGTAAAAGCAGACTTACTTTAACGTCCCAACAGTTGTAATTCCTTGGTACAGGCAATGGTGGCTGAACGGATGCCATCAGAATAACCTGCCCATACATCTATCCCAGACTGAAGAGCTCATGAGCTGCAATGAATAATATACACATTGTACTGGTGCCTTTGAAAAAGAAATCCTCCTCTGTTCAATGAAGGGAGCCATAACCACGAGCCTCGAGCCATGTGCTGAAGCTTTCCCAGTGTGAGTATTTTGTTTTGGAATATGTGAGCATATTTTGAGAGGAGAAGAAAAGGGACATGGGAAAGGAAGTGAGTTTCCTCTATTGATCTTTAGCATAATTTCACAGGCAAGAAGATCAATTACAGGCATGCATTCAGTCTCATTATTCCCCAGCTTACAGCACAGACATCTTTAAGTTCATATTATCTACATTAGATCACTAAAACAGTGAAGAAATCAAGCCACACGAGTGCAATGCGCAGGCTGTTCTGACTGGATGTGTCCTGGTACCTACAGAGCTTCGTTTAACATTCTGAGTCACCTTCCCCTACCTTGTAGCTCAAAACGCACAGAAAACACTGTCCTGAGGTGATTTGTTAAACAGGAATCTTAAAGCTTCCCCAGCTCCAGCCCCTGCCATGGTCAGGGACCCCTTCCTTCCACTGGAGCAGCTTGCTCCAAGCCCCTGTGTCCAACCTGGCCTTGAGCACTGCCAGGGATGGGGCAGCCACAGCTTCTCTGGGCCATCACCCTGTGCCAGCGCCTCAGCACCCTCCCAGGGAACAGCTTCTGCCTCAGAGCTCAGCTCTGTCTCCCCTCGGGCAGGTTCAAGCCATTCCCCTGGGCCTGTCCCTGCAGGCCCTTGTCCAAAGCCCCTCTCCAGGTTTCCTGTTGGCCCCTTTACATGCTGGAAGACCTTAACCTGAAAAATGCTTCAGATCCGGTACCTAAGGATCTCTACCGTCTTTCCCCAGTTTCAGTATTAGGACCAGGAAAGCTGTTTAACTGAAGGAAGAACACAGAAGGTTTCGGTTTTTGTGTTTGAAAGGAAAGGAAATGACGAAGGAAGAGCCTTCTCCCGAGCACAGCCCCGAGCGGGAGGGTAGCTCGTGGCCAACTGGCACCCGGCCCGTTTACAGTCAGTTGTTTACTTGTTGTCCAACCACTGATAACCATGGCGAGGGGACCCGGGGATCCAAAAAAGAACCAAGTTCTCTGCTCAGAAAGGAAGAGCAAACCAGACCGTGCTAAAAGCAGTCACCACTGATGGCAGCCACTGCTGCATCAGGACAGGCTGGTGTTAAAACCGATGATTAAAACCAAGTGTTTAAAATTAAACCCCTTCTATATCAAACAAAGCATCTTAGATACAGCAGGAACTGTATTACTGAAGAGAAACAATGCTGCCATGCCCGTGTCCCCCATTTAAGCCTTTTGCTTCACAGCTCCATGCAAGAGTAAGTATATGCACAGAGCACATGCACCACTGGAGAGGCAGTGCAGTCAGACATTAATTCCTTTTAAGAGCTCTCAGTTATTTAAGACTAAGTTTAACCTTGTGATTCACGAGAAAAAGAACTGCTGACGGGTGCTTGTAAATATTCCAAAAGCTGAAAGGCCAGTAAACCTGGCCATGCACATCATGCTTTCAGGGCAGTTTTACTGAGCACACAGGTCTGGAGTCAGTCCTGGAGCCCAGGTACTGGCTCATCCTGCTGCTGAGAGCTGCAGCCTTGGGATGACTGCGGGGACCACAGGAAGCACCTCCATCCCTCCTGGACAGGGTTGGCCGAGAGCTCCTTCTTGCCTAAAGTGGACAAAGCTTTAGGGTCTGAGCCCCTCAGCACTGGGGTAGCAGCTGCTGCCCAAACATGCCCCAAGGACTCTTTGGGGAGGAGCAGCTGTGACTATAGCCAGGGACCACGTCCTGGAGGAGCAGCGGTCAGCAGCTTGGACCTGCTTGGATCTGCTCTTGCTTTACATGGACAGTTACAAAAATGGCTGTCGATGAGGGAAAGACTTTACTGTGAACCACCTCTCCTAACAGGACACTCCAATGTTGTTCCACGCACTGGGACTGACCAACAGACCTCAAACCCCTGAGTCAAAATGTTCGTCTTGCATTTGCATGTCTACAGTGAGACAAATCTGGCATCTTACTTCTCTAAATAATATTAAGTATCAAATATCACCCTTTGATATGTACCTTCTCATCTAAATATGTTTCATTCTGAAAATCTTAAAATATACTTGTATACAGCTTCAGTAATTGCTGGCCGGTGACATAATGGAAACCAGCATCGCTAGGATGGGAACAGAGTAGTTTTTGTGGGCCAAAATGCTTGACTAAGTGAATATCAATGTTAATGAATGTTACAAAACTCCAACCAAACATTTGGCTCAGATGTTTGGGATGCAGGATGGCAATAACTATAGCAACCCCACCATATTAATGAACCCCCCAGTGTATTAATGAAGGCAGGGGACACCTGCAGAAAGAGGAAAGTAATAACGTTCTCCAGTTTACAATCATCTCACTCAGCAATGTAAATGCAAAATAACAGAGACAAACTAACGTGAACACCTACTGCTGGTGAACTCAGAAGGAATCCAAATGCACAGATCAAGAGCTGTGAGAAGAAGGACCTGAGGTAGTCCAGGGCAGTGACAGGTAAAACAGCTCTTCCTTGAGGAGCTGCTGTACCAAGTGCTTTGCTCTTACATTGCTATGACCAAACTGCACACATCACAGCAAGGACACAACTGCTGAAATACTGACTTAAAACGCACTTCCTTTGAAGTTATCTGCAAATACAACTTGACTGAGCTGCAGAAACCAGAGCAAAGCAATGTCCTCCAGAGTGAACCAACACTGGGTGAGGATGGTGCCATCAACTACTCCCAGCCCGGGCTCATCTACAGGCATGGAAAGTTCTTCAAAATAGGAGCTGGAGAAGCCAGTAATTCTCATTTCAACAGCAACATCTCCCAACACAATGTCCAGTCATCAGCTTGTTTGTATTACTCCTAACTTTCCACACACTGTGTGAGGGTAAGTCCAAGCAGTCAATGCTTTGCAGTATCTGCACAATGACTCCTTCCACTTAGGAAGAATTAAAAAGAACCCTCAGGGAAGAAATCCGTGATGGGTTCCCAACGTCATTCCCTGCCTATGCATCAGGAACAGCTTTACCCACTGAAATCACAGTTCTGGGAAAGCTGATGCAGATGCAGCATCACGAGAGATGTACAGAAGTACTGCATGGTTACACACACAAGGAGACTGCATGAAGGGGGACCTGGGCTGTCCCCATGGCTGGCTGCTGTTGACCTGCCCCACAGCACCAAACCACCTGCCACGCACACACCACTGCACACCCAGAACAAGAACAAGCTCCTTCCTCACAGCTGATCTGCTCACCTTGCAAACCCCCAGGTTCAACGCATCTTTGAAACTGGGAATTCAGAAGTACTACAAAGCACTGCTAAGGGAGGAACAGCAAACATGGTCATGTTTCCTACTAAAGAGGAGCTATGGAGACAGGCTGAGAGAGCTGGGCTTGTTCAGCCTGGAGAAGAGGAGGAGTTCTATCCTTTGCTATTAGAAAATAAATGATCGGTAAAACACTGTCTATTTCTATTTCTCCCTGAATGACACTATAGCTGTATCTACAGACAACACTTCTAAAGATTACATGTGGATTTGTAAAGAACTGTGTTGCTCCTATTAAATTTCTATTGGATCTGCTCCTGTAACCGCTCAGCAGTGAAGCTGGAGAGAAAGGAGCAATGGAAGTGAGAAGAATTCTGATTCCTGCAGAACCGGGGGCCTGGCTGCTTTCAATGGTGCGTCTGTGGCAGCAGCCCAGGAGCAGGACAACGCTGCTGCAGCAATCGGAGGGGTGTCTGTGGGGACGGGGACATCACTGACTGCAAAACGTGTGCCAGAGGAACCGATCTCTGTAACACAAGACTTTGTTTTCTTGCACGTCTTTGGAAGCGCGAGTGCTGGGTGAAGGGAAGGATGGTGCTCAGGCACGCCGGAATTTCCCCAGGCAGCAAGCTGAGCGCCCTGCTTCCTATAATTACCTTGATTTATTTGCAATTTTAAAGACAAAATGAAATCTGGAATTTAACACACGGGATGGGGGAACACACACACCTGTGCATGCACCAGTACTAACAATGAGGGAAAAACGAACGCAGCTCAGGAAGACATCACTGTGACCACCGTGGATTCCACTTAAAAGCATCACATGTTGGGCTCCCTTTGCTGGCACTTTCCTCCTCCATTTTGTCCATTTGTCTTGCTGATGTTTGGGGATGATGTCTTAAGCACTGGAGACAAAAGTGTTCTCGTAGCACATCATGAACAGCAGTATGGAATGGACCAGCACAGCCATGGGGATGTGAGCAAAGCACAAGCCAGAACCCTTTCCCCTTTATCCCTCTTGCCAATAAACCCCATTTACTTTCTGGGCTGCTGTTGCGCACTGAGCCAAGGGTTTCAGACACACGCCCATGACAACCCTGAACCCCTTCCCGTGACCCAGTGCTAGCTCCATGCTGTACAAGCACCAGGCAGGTCATGCCCCAAAACACCCAACCCAGCTCAGCACCAGCCACCCCAGATCCTCTCCGCACACTCCCTGCTCAGGCCCTGTCTCACACCGCAGTCAAGTTCTCATCCTGAAAAGCAACCACTGAACCCTGCCCTCGGCTCCCAGCCCCCAGCCAGCTCTCAGGCCCACAAAAGAACCACAGTTCCATGACAACTTGGGGGTTTTTGCTGGCTTCTTTCTTTACAAATGGCTCCTGGCAAGGACACACGTCACAGACTTGAAAGCAAAGCAAAAACTCAAGCCTATTCAGGTCACTCGGATCTCCCCCCCAACAGAAACCCAGGACACGGGCCGAGGAGGTGCTCTCCTTCCAGGAGCAAGGGTGGCTCTTTCCCAAGGGACCCATGTGCTTGGTGACCTTACAGCTCCACGGGGCAAGGGCAGAAGCTGGGCTCCTCCGTCCGCAGTGCCCCAGGTCCCACCGAGCCTGGTTTGTAATGGCAGCTACGCTGGGACATCCTGCCACTGCTTCCGTCCTGGTCCCTGTGCTGAGCTGCCTACAGCAGGCACCCAGCCCGGCAATGTCCTTCGCAAGCTTGGGTTTTAATCATAAAACCCCAGCCTGGTTTGGGTTGAAGGGACCTTAAAGCCCATGCAGCTCCAACCCCTGCCACAGGCAGGGACCCCTTCCACTGGAGCAGCTTGCTCCAAGCCCCTGTGTCCAACCTGGCCTTGAGCACTGCCAGGGATGGGGCAGCCACAGCTTCTCTGGGCCATCACCCTGTGCCAGCGCCTCAGCACCCTCCCAGGGAACAGCTTCTGCCTGAGAGCTCAGCTCAGTCTCCCCTTGGGCAGGTTAAAGCCACTCCCCTTGGCCTGTCCATACATTCCTTGTCCAAAGCCCCTCTCCAGGTACTGGAAGCTGCTATGAGGTCTCAGGACATCTCAAGCTGCACCAGAGGAGGCCAGGCCTGTTCCAGCCAGGAATGTGGGATGGTGACACAGCACCGGCGTAGGACACCCCTACACTGCCACAGCCACTTCCCAGAAACACAAAGCTGACGTGTCTGCGGAGCCCGCCATGGCCTGTGGGAGGCTGCTAACCTCCCAATCCCATAAATATCCTGACATAGTTTACTGTTTAATTATGGAGTCTCTTACAACATGATGGTGAATCATCATTGCTAAACCACAGGATTTTAAATACAATCTGGAAAAATCTACCTTACAATTAGCACCCAGCGACAGGCATCACTTAGGAAGTGAGTTCCGTGTGTCTAGAAGGGATACTCCAGTGTCACCAGTAGCCACAGGAAGCACCCAACCACCTCTTCCATCTTTGAGGGGGTTTTAAACCTCTACAGATGTTTTGAACACACAACCAAACCTGATCCCCAGATGTGATGCCATCCCACACAGGAGCGCCATCCTGTGATAGTGGCTTCTGTCAGAGTGGGAAATGCACTGCAATGCTCAGACCACTGACAAAGTCCTTACATCAACTAACTTCCAGTGCAGGGACAAGGAGTTGCACCATCCTCACAAAAGGAGAACCATCAGAAATACCCTTGAGCAGGAAAAACACAAGTGGACAAGAACTGCTGCACTCGTTTCCTGTCCTTAATGCAGAACCTCGAAAGAGACTCCCTCATCCAGAAAAGGAACCCAAATTCATGCTCAAACAAAGAACGGGCCAAAAGAACAGATGCTACCAGCAGTAACAGTTTGGGAAATTAACACTTCTGTGACTGTTGAGTGTCTGGATGGCATTGATGAGATATGGGATTGCAGTTTTGCTGCTCACTTCCATGACGTTTAAGGGCTCCCCTTGTGAGGGACGTGTTCTGTTCAAGCTTCCTTTTCATTTCATTTTAAACCAGGACCGTAGGTTTGGGATGCTCGCTTGAAACACTGCGCACAGGAAGGCAGAGCTCGTGGCGCTTGTGAATGCTTGGAAAGAGTCAAAGAGCTTATTGCTGCATTTCCTTTAAAGCTCTTCCTCGGTTCAGAGGCTGGGGGCAGCCAGGAATAGAAACTGCTGCTGTGTCCTCTCCTGCCATGCCATGCTGGGCCACCCCGCTCTCAGCTGCAGGTGGAAGCAGGCAGGCCACAAACACAAGTTCCCTGCTAGCAATATGCCAGCCTCCCGATTGTTATTTCATAAAGCATCAGCTGTTCCAACCTTCAACGTGTTAAAAAGAGGCTTCAAAGAAGAATCTTTAACGAGATAAAATAGGTCCGAGCTCATTTGTCAAACCAGTTGCTCTGGTTGGAAAGTAGCTGTCAAATACCTAGTGTGACTAAGACTGTAATCTTGCAGGCATCCTAATATTAACTGCTCACTTGAATAAAAGAAGAATGCTCTGCTGCTCAAAATAAAGAGCTCTGAGCACTCACATTTGTACAACATTTGCATATAAAACAAGGAGCTTTAGCATTAAACTTCATTTTTATTCAGTCGTGAACAAAACTTGCACGTAACCTGGCACTAGGCTTGAACGCCCTTGTCTCCCCCAGCTCCGAGGAGCTAACTCATCACTGAACTCGTCAGAGTGGTTTTGCTGGAGATGAAGGTGTCAGTTCAGAAAACAGCAGATGTGTGGGGCTGAGCAGAAACCCGTGGTCAGGAAGGGCAGAACTCACACAGCTACAGAAAAATGGAACCCAGGGCCTTTACAGCTGACCAGTGCTCAGGTGCGGCCAAATGATCTTTGAGAAGCCTGGTCAGGGCTGCAGAACAGTAGAGCAGGTCAGAGAAATGCTCTGGAATATGTGTTAACCTAGCAGCTCTTCTGTCTGCAGACTGTATGTGTGATGTGGGGATCTCTTCTAGACTTTGTGCTACTTCAAATAAGAGAGAGCGAGCGTACGATTTAGTGCTCATTTTTCTTGTAATCATTTGGTCAAAGCAAATAAGGCAAAAAGCATTACAAGTCTCTCCACCAACAGGGGATTACATCATGTATAAAACTAGCAGACAAGAAAGACCCACTGTCATTCTTTACAGATCAGTTTTACTCTGTGTTTGTTTGGAAATCCGAGCAAGGCAGTGAAAACAAACCCGTCTGTTTTCAGGAAAGTGCAACTTGCGACCTTTCACTCTTCCTTCAGATTTTATTCCATTTAAAACCACTCTTTTCACAGCAAGTATCTCTTCGATACAACATTTAGCATAGTCCTAAGACCAAATCCTACTGAGCTAAATGCAAACACGAGCATTTCTCTTACTGAAATTAAACGAGTAAGAAGAAGCAGTGCATCCCCTCAGCCTCATCATAGCTGTGCCCCTCTGGGATCCAACCGAGGGGGCCACTGAAATACACACCTGAAAACAGCACACTGAAATAAGGGTTCAATCATTATATGCAGAAGCAACTCACAAGAAAAAATGAGAGAGACGAAAACAGCCAGGTAACATGCAAACTGAAACTAGGACACAGAAATGTAGTGTCTGCTGAGTTAACATGCATGGACTGCATTCCGGCCTAACAGATCCCCATGCTTGAATGCAGCACATGCATGTTTTCAACAGTGATTCATTAGAAACCTTTAGCTGATGGCTTCAGTAAGTTATTGTTTCAGAATGGTAATGGAAAACTCTTAGAAAGAATCATAGGATCATGGGAAAGGAACAAAAATAGGCAAGAGGAAATGGGCACATGGGTATACAGTGATATATAATGTGCCTACGGAGCAGATGTGTTGATTTAAAATGTATCAATACCAATTTACATCATCTGATCAAATGAAAAGCTACAGAAAATCCATACGTTTTATTTAAGATACCACATTATACCTTTATTCAAACAAACTCATTTTTAAGGGACATGAGACATCACACAGTCCTTTCCTGACAAGGCATCGATATGACATCCAACCCCTTTCCAAGCCATTCCATGTGTCCTTCTCTCTTAACAGCATCTGGGAATGGATTCTAAGGTGTTAAACCCAGCTCAGGAGAGCAGCACAGACACAGACTCCCCCAGGCTGCTGACCCCCAGTGCCACACAACCCCGGCTCCTCTGCCACATGGAGTCACACCGCAGCCTGTTCCTACATCACCACGTATGACCATGCAGACACACAGACCAGGCGAGCAGGTTCTCCAAGTGATGACAACAAAAATAAACCCTACCAGCTGCTCTCTCCTGTCACGGACACTGGGCCCTCTGCTCCAGGGACACGTGTGAGTCTATCATGCTGCTTCCAGGAGGAGCAGGAATTCAGATATCCAGAGACAGGAACAGATCGAAAACCCACCAGAGCACCACACCCCCCCAGTTCCTAACACAAGGCAAGACCCAAGTGCCCCACGTAGCCAGAAGCCCACCACAGATCATTTAGGTAAAGGCAACTCACAGAATCCCAGACTGGTTTGGGTTGGAAGGGTCCTTAAAGCTCATCCAGTTCCCATCCCCTGCCATGGGCAGGGCCACCTTCCACTATTACAGAACTCCGGCCAGTTTTCTTTTGGGCTTCTCCCATTTTTCTTGAGAGTCCAAGAATCTGTGATCCTCCAAAATAAAACCAAACCAAACACCAACCCACAAAGCTATAAAATCACTGCCATTATTCGCTTATCTGTATAAACTACACCATGGTTGATACTCCGTTACTTGCACAGTGCAGCCAGTAGCTGGAGCTTCCTGGGCACTATGTTGAGGCGAACGACTCATTTGTGACCCAATTTCGTTTTTGAAAGAACACCAGCATCCTGAGCAGTATCTGCTTCCTTAACACTCAGTTATGCAAATGAAAGCAACCAGAAAGATGAAGTATGTGAATAAAGCAACAGAAGAGTAAGTTGTGCCCTGCTGCTCAGCAGTTTCATATTAAATCTTGTGTGACCGTGATGCATAAATATGATCATGATCTCCAGCTGTTTCCTGACACACAGGATCTGTACAAACCTATTACACATTGCATGAGGAATGCATTACTGTAAAATCTAAAATGGAACTCGGTTTCTGAACTCGGTTACAGTAGCAGGGAGCTGAATTCAAGACAGACATTATTTTGGAAATCCTTCCCCATCAGCAGTTTTGCCTTTGGAAGCTCAAGAAATTGGGATATTTCCTCAGAAAGTGGAAGCTGTGTATAACAATATACAACAAAATATCAGCAGCTGGTGGCTGGTTCGTTTTCAAAGTGCATCAGAACTGCAATTTTCTAGGAGGACTCAACATGGGTTGTGAGCTCCACAGGTACAGATGGAACTTGGAGTTTTAATGATAACCAGTTGATACAGACTATATTAAGAATGCAGTTGGCGGGTACAGAAATGTACTCCACAGAAGATGTCAAGACGACTTCTGAAGAGCAGAATTTCCTCCAGAAATGCACACAATTGTAGTGATTATTGATTTAAGGAACCATTATTATAAATCTCTACATGATATCCTGGGTAAGTAACATCGTGTCCTGGAATCTGAACTGAAGCCTCACACAAGAGCAGCCAGAACAACTGACATCACCTATGTCACAACACGGAGCCCCAGGTGCTGGCCAGCATCGCCTCGCCCCACACAAGGGCTTGTGAAGCTGCAGTTCCACCTTGTGCTCCCGCCAGGATGCACCGCTGGACACGGGAAGCAGCCACGTGATGAACCCAGTGGTGTGGGCCACAGGGGTGGCAGGATGTCTTTTGTCACAGTACGTATGGATGCATTTCAAGCATAGCTTGGAATCTGGGAGACACCATTCCAGCCAGATACCTGGCAGTAAACATCATGGCGTAAGGTGAGCCTGGTAAGGACGCAGGAGGCATGCGCTCAACACTGTACCTTCTTTGTAGTGAAGAGAAGATAAGAAGAAAAACCTCCAGGAGAAGCTGAGGAATTGCACTGAATCGTTTTCCCAACCCAACACACCACTTCTGCAAGCACAATTATTCACCCCTCCAGTACCCGGTGTCATTGAAGATGCTGGACTTGTTATACACGGGGGACAACCCGCACCCTCCTGTCCTCCCACGAGACAGCGGCAAGAGCCGCACGTCCACAGTGCGCCAGGCCCCTTGTAATTTAGTCTGTGACACCCAAGGGCTGGAGCACACCCCATGATCTGATGTGCCTGCAGGTGACCAACAAAGCCACAGGCCCAGGTTCTCTGCCCTCACGCATGGGTAAAGCAAACGCAGTTTGTGCACTGCTGGTTTTTTCCCACAGATACTTGAAGCCAGTTGATGTACAGTCAGTGCCAAGACAATGAGCTGAAAATATGTGTTTCTTTTTGTGTGTGTGTGTGTCATCTGTTCCAGCTGCATTGGTTCAAGTCTGTCCCATGGGGATGAGGCCATCCACTGACAGCATTTGCCCAGTATTTCCAGAGCCCAGCGCTGAGAACAGGATTAACTCCTGGTCTACGAGTGTTTTGGTTATTTAAGCAGAGGCTGTATTATAAGCGGGTATCATACTATAGTGAATCGGTCAGAAACCTGCTGTGATGAGAACACAAATAATCTGTAGAGGCGACAATGCAGCACACTAATACTTCAGTAAATAAGATTAAAATTTGTGTACACTGCCGGACTCTGGGAGACAAAGACTATAAAACCAAAGGGAGCTTAACACAACAGGCTCCCGGGGTCTGCGGCACGCTGTGCTGCACAGCTCAACCCTCTTCCCAGAAACTACCTTGTTGCACACACGCTGTTCCTGTGCTTCTAAGAACACTTAAAATTTGGTCATTTTATGAACGCGTTTCAAAGTTCCTTTCTGTGTGCCAGAGGCGACAGGCAACCGTTATTTTAGCTCACAAAACCAAGATAATTGGAACTGCAGCTCTACAAAGCTTCTCCCATCGCTTGTTACTTGCATTGAAAACAGGATTACATTGATATGTTACTTAGCTCAAGAACGGTGAGTAACGCTCATGGACAGAGATACTGGATTGAGTATGGAAATAAGACAGAACAGCTCTGATTTGACAATGTGTAAACAGTACGACTTTGGTACAAGCATCGCATCCAAGACACTGTGCCAGGTTCCTCCTCTGGCATTCTTCACTACTTGAGGTTAGGCAAGTTACACTTAGAAAATCAGTTAAGTACAATACAGGAAACCCCCAAAGGCCCATCTGGGAGGTGGTGGTGATAAAAAGAGACCTGGGAAGAGAGAAGGACTTCGAGACCAGGTTGGATGGGGCTTGGAGCAACCTGCTCTAGTGGAAGGTGTCTCTCCCATGGCGGAGGGTTGGAACTGGGTGACCTTTAAGGTCTCTTCAACACAAACCATTCCATGATTCTATGACTTGGTAACCTTTTAAAATACAGAAACAATTCCAGCCTGCAGTTACGTATGCACGTAGCAGAGTTACCACTTGTACATTTCCCGAATGAGCAGTAATAGTCAATGAAGGGACATTTGCATCTCCAAGACAATTTTCTCTCACTGTGTGAAAGTCATCTTTATCACCATAAATACATGCTGTAGGAGTTGTGCAATACATATATTCCACATATATGAAAAGATCTGTGAGAAGGGCTGGTTCAGCGCCAGTTTTGCTTTCACTGGCAGCTGAAGAGTACAGTGGGGTCCAACCATTATTTAAGATGGACCAGAAAATGCAATGGGCAACAAAAACAAGCCAGTGCTTTCAAAGTTAGAAGTAGGCTTAAAATAGAGATCATTGCAGGGGGAAATGAATTAAGCAGGAGTTAACAATTTGGGCTGGACTTGTAAAAACCTTCTCAGCTATCAGCCAGAACTGGGAAAAGCAGATCCCACCTTCCATGACCTCCTATTCACCTAGCTACCTTTTCACAGTGCCTTACAGCACATTCTGCAGGACGTTCCCAATTCATCCTTCTCTGCCAAAGCAATTAGATGTTTTGCCATGCATTTCCAAGACTCCAAACCCAAGTACAGTATTACATCAAGCTGACAAATCACAACATCGACTCCTGAAACCCCAAGCGCTGCAAATAAGTCTGGTTTTTATATCAAAACGGACTTATTAAAAAAGACATCTTTCCCTATGTACCGTACAGCACTTACTGCTGAGTCAGGCAGCATTTAAAGCACTGTGTCCAACCGTGCCAAGCCACCGGCCCTGGCTGGAATCCAAGCTGAAACAATGCGGTAAGACACACGGACAACTGACCTTTACCATTTCTAGCAAACAATCACTGCCTTCCCCTTCCTTCTAGTAAAACGCCTGAGTCCAAGGAGAATCCCCGCGACAGAGTGACGGCACAAAGGTAACTTCTCCTGGGAGGAAGCCTTTGGACTGCAACCAACCAGCAGAGCTTCTACCACCTTCTAGATTCTCCTCCTCCTTCACAGCTTCCCTCAGCTCTTGCCCTTTCTTAAACTTCCTTAATGATCCTTATCCCCCACAAGCTTAAGCACTAGGAATGATTTCAAATGTAACAGGAGAAGCCGTAACACTGCCAGTGGGGCCCAGCTTTGTAAAGTCTGGCTGTAGGCTAAGAGAAAGAGCGCACAGAAACCCCTGCGTCGCTGTGCTGGCTCTCCGCATCCTTCACTCCCCCCACAACAAGCCACATCTCCAGGAAGTCAGAGGAATGAAGAAGCTGAGCTGGATTTAATGTAGATACCAGGCAAGAGCCCGCTGAGTGTGTGTTGCTAAAACCATTTCCTTGAAACTTAACATTTTTCACTGGCGTTTCCGTAATAAATCACAAATAACATCCCATCAGACACAGACACCATTGAACCTCATAGTTCTTCAGTGAGGCATTTACCAGTGGCCTTCAGCCTCCCAGCTTTACTCCTCTTCCAGACGCCATCTCACTTCGAATAAAGAAAATCCAAGGCAAATCATCTCCACGTGCCTACTTTCCCCTCCCTCTGATCCTGTTCCACCTTTTCCTTAGTTTGTGATCCATCAGCAGCTTGCTTGCTCCGATGGGAGAGCCTGCCAAAGCCACCCCAGAATGAGGCTGTCCTGCTGCTGCTCAAGAAGATGGTGAGCATCAGCTGCTGCAACACTGAGCTGCAGCACATGAGCACAAGCACTGGCAGGCTCTTCAGCAGCTGGAGACGCAGGCAGCAGCCTACTGACTATCACTGATTCGTTCACATTGAGCCCATTTCCAAGGTTTGGATTCTGCTTGTTAACTTCCCAACACCTTGTCCTGCTCACAGGAAAACGCATTAGTGTTCTCAGCCCTGATTATTACTTGTCTCATTAAAGACCACATGTGGTGCAATCCTTACAAGCAAAAATCACTCAAAACATCGCATGACATCAATTCCAGACTACAAAGAGACGTCGTGTGCTGCCCATTAAACCACTTAGATAAAACACTACCTGAACACCAAGGTGCAGCTCTTCTCCCCATTTGTGTAGTGGGTCATTAATATGCTATGAAAAGTCAAATAACTCTACCAACACGGAAGTATTTCCTGTTGGAAACTGAAACGCAGCCATTCTGAATTCCCCAAATCCCAGCCTCTGCTCGCACAATTAGCACCTAACAGCAACACACAAAAAAGCAGTGCCCAGAACCCTGCAGGAGAGTTCTCCCTTTGCTTCTGAAGCAAAGGCCAATTTTGTTGAGTCTTTTGCAAGATAAACAAACAAATCCACAATACCACCCTCCGAGTCCTCTGGTTTAGGCCAAATATTGCTGACAAGGTTCAGGAAGAAAGAGAATTCCTGCCTCAAGCCCTGGGCTCCTCAGTACCTCAAACCTTTCTCAAAGAAGATGGGGGTGCCTCCATTTTATGAGGGAGGCTAAAAATAAAAGGTAGACCCAAACCATGATGGTTTTAGAATTGGACTTGGTGGTTTTTGGGTGTAAAAATCCTTGGGAAGTAAGAACAGCTTCCATAGAGGCGAGAAAGGATGAATTGTTATGCAGAACTCAGCTAGGAGCCACCCCCAAATTCTTTACGTGCTCCTTAGATTAAGAGAAAGATAATCCATTACTGTAAAGCAAACGAAAACAGTAAAATCCCAGATGACCTTGCAGGAAGCACCAATGTCACTGCTGGCAGCACAGCGCTGTGGACCCTGCCCCTGGTGCAGGCAGATGCTGAGGATGCTCCTGTGCCTACAACAGGTACACGCTCTGCTAAGGGCATCTTAAAACCCTACAGCCCCCCTGTGCTTCCTGCCCACTGCTCAGAGCTGCTGCACGACACAACAGTAACATCCACCACTGGTGCCCTCCTTACTCCTGCACCAGATGTAGGAGCTTGGATGGGTTTTTCATCATGACATTATCAGAAACCCACTATACGAAGCAGTGGTTATGGCATTCCCCAAAAGCCAGACAAACACCCATGTAACCCATTCACCCATGAACACGCTTGGTTCTACCCACGGAGTCCTGTAAGACAAAAGCAACGCATGAACTTTACAGAAGTGTTCTCAAAAGTGAGCTTCCCATTATCTACAAGAGATTTGGTTGCTCAAACAGTCACCGCAATTCATCTCCCGAAGTCAGAAACAGTTCCCCTCGCTTTGATACAGGCTTTATAGTGATTGCCACTAAAGATGCAGTGAGCAGAATAAACCCCCCCATGAAACAAGCAAAAAAACAACAGGGAAGTTGGACTGATCACGACAAATGTCAGTACAGAGGAGTTTTACTCTGTAAAAATCAATGACAAGGCATGGTCAATATTCACACACCAAAGGAGGATTTATCCACAAATTCCCATTTTCTTTCTGGGTTTCTTACATTGCAAATTGCTTCAAACACTTCACAGAAAAACACCCAACACATATTCATGACACAAACAATGACAGAAGCCCAGAATACAAGTTGGAAGTTGTCTTCCCGAAACAAAGAACTCCCCACACCCCTCGTTCCAGCCGTGGGAAAATGGAGCACGCACCGCCTTGGGAGCCCCAGGACACTCTAGGGATCAATCCATCAGTGGGGCAGGAAAACCCAGAAAGCTAAACCAGACCCTTCATTGGAAGCCTACACTTACTGCTTCCACGTACCCAGACCTGAAGAGACATTTTCTAACTAAGAGTCGGCAGAAACCCAGCAAAAACCTCTTCCACCATTGAGAGTGAGCTCTGTGCTTGTGCAAGCGTATCTTACACAGAGAATAGGTAAGGGAAACATACACCCAGCTGTTATTACTGAGACAAGGACCTGTACACAGCTGTGAGAGGAGATGTGCACAGCTGTGAAGCGATGAAGCTGCCACCACCTCCCTAACTGCTGAGGGGCAGAGGAAAAGGGCTTTGCTTGACTATGTACCACTGAACTACCTGCGAAAGCCCTACTCCAAAGTCACTTGGAAGATGCACTAACCAGCTCCCCTAAACCACCCTGCTCTCACCAAGTCCCCCCTGAGCAAACCCTCCTGCAGTTCAGTGAAGAGTTAAATTCCAGGTATGTTTAAAATCTCACTGCAAATATTCTTATCTCTTTAAATGCCGTTATTAAACAAACCGCTGAGTATTTCCTACTGGGAATCTTCTTGTCCATGTAAGGTAACTGCAATACGAAGCAAAGCTAAAACTCTAGTTCAGCTTAAATGCAATTCTAGAAATTCACCCAGCAACCAAGTTATTTTTGTGCACAACATTTAAGTAACACAAGGAAGGGAAAAAACCCCACGGTGATTGATCCTCTAACCCTTGGGAATGAAGCCACTTTTGTATACACAGAAATACTTCCTTCTATACTGCCTCGTGTACGGATCCTTCCACCACGTACTCAATTTTCCCTCTAGATTGTAACCTGGAGTTTTTATTTCTTTCTTTTCTAAAGCACACCAGCTCCCCTCCTCTTTTCTGCCCTTTAAGATCAACAGTTGAACACTATTAAAGCTGCCATCGTGCTATGGAGCGGACAGACCCCGGTGATGTCTGACCAGCCATACGTGACAAATGCAAGAGGGATAATCGATTTGGAAAGGAAAACCAAGCAACAAGCCCCCACCCCAGCCTGCACGCAGCTGTGCTCAACACACTCGGAGTATTTTAATAAAGAGCAACAAAAACTAATTACCTTGAATAGCCATTAGAGAAAGCAGGTCTGCCAGAAAGGTTGAGCGTTCCCAAAGGAGCCAACGTCTCGTCTCCTGATCCCTGGCACCTATTCCAATTTTCTGAACCGGCAGGAAGAGATGGAATGATATTAAAAATTGGTTTCTGATCCTGCTGCTGAGAGAGCGATGCAGTATTTAAATCATAGTGATACATTTGCCCCCCAGAGGTACTGACGCCGTGGATGGATATGGCCGAGACTTTAGTACCCAGCAGATTCGACCCAGAGAATGCCTGACAGTAAATTGGGCCCATGTTTTCTTGCTTTATGCCAGGAGTACAGAGTTCAATGAAGTCTTCCTTTTCTGTTTTCACTTGAGGCATTGGCATTTTGGAACTGGGTAAAAGGTCACCACGGTCATTAATTTTAGGTTTAGTGTCAGATAAAACAGGAGGCTTGCAGTCTTCGCCCAGGCTTCCTTCCAGGAGGAAAGCATCATCCGCAGATATAGGGGAGAGCAGGCCGCCGTCATCGAGCAACGGGTCGAGCCTCCACGGGCTCCCATTGGGCTCTTTGCCAGGCGACACTGGTGGCAATTCTAAATCCTGGAGAATATCCAGGGTGCTTTGGTCTTCAGAGAATAACTTCAAGTTGCCACCGTTCGAGCCAACCTGGCTTTGGACTGCAGTTCCTGACTCTGAAGGGACGCTGCGGCCAGCCATGCCTGGGAACTCTGGCTCGAGCGGCACCTCAGAGGATATTGCTCCCTTGGTGTCCTCGGCCAGGCTCGAGGACTTGTTCAAGCTCGCAATACTTTCTTCCAGGAGCCTGAAGTCCGTTTCTCCAGATGAGATGCCGATTTGGCCCTGCTGCGAAAATCCGAGGTCGTTTCCCATCACTTTCGCGTCAGTCTCCCCCATGTACAGTCCCATCGAGAGCGACACTGCCTTGGAAAGGTCTGGCGGAGGCACATTGTTTGCTAATCCTTTCGAGAAGTCAGTCAAAGCAGGTTGCTGGCTGGAATCTGACTGAGAAGACGTGGGGAGAGGAGATGTAGACACAGGGGCTTGTACAGTAGCTCCACCCCTGAAGGGTGGACGAAAGTCCATCACGATCCCTCCTTTGGTACTGATGAGCGCATTTTTCCTTGCTTCGCCTTGATCTGACGAGTTAAGCAATTCTTTGGAATCCATTACTTTAACATTAGCTATAAAAAGAAGAGAAGCATTCAAAGTTAGCACAGCAAGGATGTCTTAATAACAGCTTAAAAAGCCAGGCTCAACGATTAACCTGGCAAACCTGGTTTAGCTGCTCTGACAACGAGAGCACAGCAAAGCGAGCTATCAGCCGACACGTGCCTCATGCTACCCAAACCCCCTGCTCTGGGGGTTTTGTTTGGGTCAGGCTGGTTTTATGTTTATTTCTGACCGGTAACAAGGAAGTTTGATTCTTCAAGCTTTGCTGAGCCCGGATGGAGCAGAGCCTGCCTGCATGCACCTCGCCATCAGCCCACAGCCTATGACATCTCTGAGCACACTCGCTGGCTCTGTCACGCACCCGAGCGAGGAAGGAAGCACAAGAATCGTTCAAGTGCCCAATTTACAGGTTTTGCACAGTAACTTCCCCTGGTATTTAATTACATCCTGAGCAGGGCTGGGGAGAACGCCATTCACCAGCTTTCCCAAGCCAGTCTCCCCCTCTCCCTGAAGGTTCCAATGCATCACCCACAACAGGTACCGAAGCTCCGGAGCTGCCTCTCCAACACTGCACCTCACAGCAGCCCAAATCCAACCGGTCTGTTACTGACCAGGAGCCACCCGACCCCTCCGCCCCAGAACGCACCGTTTCCTATCTTTGCACAGGTTCAGCTTAAAATGCAACTCGTGAACCTTGAAATAAACGCCACCCAATCCCTTAAATACATCCCCAATCTATAAATAAAAGCTCAGTAAAAATAAAGCAGGATTTTTATTAGCTCCAAGCACTTTTAACAGCTAAGGGCTAGTCACCGCGCACATCTTCACACCGACAACACATCTAAGCTTCATCTGCCTGTGTTTCCTACGTTTATTTTCGGCACAGAGCACACATATTTAGCGGGTAACTGTAAACCCTCCGGCAAACTTTCCCATGGTGTTTGTCTACGGCCTAACGCCGGCAGTGCCCAGCCAAGAGAGCGCGGCGGCGGTGCCCGAGCCCCAGCTCCATCCTCCCGTTAAACCCCGGGTGCTCACAAGCGGGTCGCGGTTCTGCTCGCCCGGGCTGCGATCAGTGGAGCTATTTGTGTGCGCCAAAGCGGGCCGAGATCAACAAAAACTCCCCACGTGTGAAGAAATTTAAGGCGGCCCCAACGCGCTCTGGTGCCGGCAGGAGCGTCCCGAACGGGCGCAGCTCAGCGCAAACCCCTCCCTGGGCCGTCAGCACCCCCCTGCACAGCCCCCGGCCTCTTGACTCCGGGCGCGATCACCGCAGACGGCAGGGACCGGGAGCCCCCCCGGGACCCCATGGATCACAACCAGCGCTGAAGCATCGCTGGGCCATTTAAGGTGGACACCAGGGCAGCGAGTGGGGGGAAAAATTACAACTGTTTGCCCCCAGTTCTGCCCCATTTTGGGTTTTTCGACGTTAAGGTGGGGGGGGGAGATGTCGTTATTCCGTTTGACAATTCCCCCCCCCAGCGCCAAAACCCCGCAGCGAGCCACCCAGTGCACGGAACGCGTCCAAAACGAACCGCCAGACTCTGCCCGAAGCAAGAAAAAGCGGCGAGCGCCGAAAACGGCCGAATTGCGATAAATTCTGCTCCGCAAAAGTAGAGTTTTCAGTGAAATGTGTCGGGACCTGTTGAGCCGCCTCCCGGCACACCCACTTCTGCAAAACCAGCCCAGCCACGGCAGCGAGCGGCGCTGGGGCTCCCCCCTGCCCGGCCCCAACACCCCGCACACACCCCGGCCCGGGGGGGCGGGGGGGGGGGGG
>NDXB01001964.1:34542-57422 GCA_002631895.1 Agapornis roseicollis
CCCCGCTCTCGGGCATTCCTGCGGGGGAGCCGCCGCTTCCCCCCTCCCGAGAACTTCCCGGGGCGAAGCCGCGGCCCCTGCCCCCGTGGGACCCCCGCGTCCCCCCGCCGCCCTTACCTCGTCCGGGGGAGGGCGCTGGGGCTCCTTCAGCCGCCAACTGCCATCGCGCCCGCGGCGGGGGCTGGAAGGGGCGAGGGCGCGGGCGGGAGGAAGTCAACAGCCACCCCTCCGGGGGCCGCGGCGGCGGCGGCCAGCCCCGCTCCCCCCGCTGCTGCTGCCGCCGCTCCTCCTCCTCCTGCCGCCGCCGGACAGAGACCCTGACCTAGTCCCCGCCCCGCCCGACGCCACCGCCGCGGCGCCCCCTCCGTTAATTAGCGCTAATTGCCTCCGCGGACTTCGCTCCCCCGCCTCCCGCCCCGTCCCGTCCCCTCCGCCGGGCAGCGCCGCGCTCCGCGGTGCTCTGCCCCCGCCACAAAATGGAGGACGGCAGCGGCCGCCTCCTCCCCCTCCTCCTTTCCCTCCCTCCTCCCTCCCTCCCTCCCTCCGCCCGCCTCCCCGACGTGGAGAGGGAGTGGAGACCGGCGGCAGCGCGAGGGGCGGCAGCAGCGGCAGCGGCAGCAGCGCGCTACCTCCCTCCCTCCCTCCCTCCGCCCGCCTCCCCGACGTGGAGAGGGAGTGGAGACCGGCGGCAGCGCGAGGGGCGGCAGCAGCGGCAGCGGCAGCAGCGCGCTACCTCCCTCCCTCCCTCCCTCCGCACGGCTCTGCGCGGCACGGCCGGGCCGGGCTCGGTCCGCGCGGCACAGCGCAGCCCGCCGGCGCTGCCGCCTCTTGCTCGGTACCGCGGGGCAGCGCCCGCCCGAGGGGGAACGGTGCAACCTGTTGGCTGCTGCGGGCAACTGCAGCCGGCGGGCGGCGAGGGGCTGCGGGCGCGGCGCTGCCCGGCGGGGCTCGCCCCTTCTCCGGCGGCGCCGCCGAGGGCCCGGGGAAGCCGTGGGGCCGCTCCGCTGCTTTCCTCTTTCACTGCCCCAACTCCCTACCGAGGGGGGACGCGGCCGCTCCCACCGTGCTCCACTCCCGGCCGCGGGGCAGGGTCGAGCCGCTCCGCTCGTCGGAGGGAGGCGAGGAGCCGCGGGGGAGCCACCTCGGAGGTCGCTGGGCGGCTCTGGGGCGGGTGTAACCGCCGGGGCTGATTGGGTACAAAACCGGGGGGAGAATGAAAAAAGACCCCTTAAGATAGAAGAGGGAGCGAGGAGGGACATCGCGGGGCTGGGAGGGAGACTCGCGTTTGTTCTCCGGCACGCACTGGAAGTACTTGTTGGACACACGAAGTTCAGCAAGCTCCTGCCCCTGGTTCAAGACCATTCCAAGCACAACTGCAGGCTGGAAGAAGAATGGATGGAGAGGAGCCCTGCGGAGCAGGACTCGGGGATGTTGGGTTAAGAGCAGCTCAACAATGAGCCGGCAGCGTGTTCTTGCTGCCCAGAACTCACCCCCGATGTGCTGGGCTGCATCCCCAGAGTGTGAGCAGCAGGTCCAGGGAGGGAATTCTCCTGCACTCTGAGGAAACCTTAGGCAGAAGCTCTTCCCTGTGAGGGTGGTGAGGCGCTGGCACAGGGTGATGGCCCAGAGAAGCTGTGGCTGCCCCATCCCTGGCAGTGCTCAAGGCCAGGTTGGACACAAGGGCTTGGAGCAAGCTGCTCCAGTGGAAGGAAGGGGTCCCTGCCCGTGGCAGGGGCTGGAGCTGGAGGAGCTTTAAGGTCCCTTCAACCCAAACCAGTCTGAGATTCTGTGATGAGTGTATGAATTCTGCCTCTGAGATCTGTTCCCTTTGAAATGTATTGAATTGAGCAGGTGAAAAACATCAAGTTTTCAGCTTCTGCTTTATAAAGCTGGGAAAACAGTACTACTGATACTCCATTTAGATACAAGTACTACTGGGAGCAGAAGCACTGAGCCCACAGGATCACGCGCGGCGGTGACGAGGAATCTCTGTGTGCCGCTCCCCTGGCTTCGGAGAAACCTTTCCAGCCTCCTCAAGCGCGCTGTCCTGTGTGACTGAGCATCCCCAGCATACCACCTCCCTTCGTTCTCCTGCGAGCAGAAACGTTCCCCAGGGCACTCCTGCCTTGTAAAAATAAATGTAGTGGAAAACCTTGGCAAGCTGGCATTCTTTGACTGACCTTTTACAATTGTAGCGCATAACGGCTTGAAATGCATTATGTGATGGTGGTCCGGATTAAGTAATCCCCATCTTTGCTAGTTGATAAAGATGCATGAAGTTAGGCTGTCAAAGACCTGTGAGTTTTGTTCGTGTTCAGCTAGATGTTCAGAAAGTGATGACGTTGACTGGCTGAAAGTCTGTGGCTTGCGTTATGCTGCTGATAATTGTATTGCCTAAAAACCTATGCATTTGTTAAACAACTGGCATTGACAGCTTCCTGGAACATAAACAGTGTTCAAACCATTTAAATGACTGAGCGTGAGTTTTCTGTTTCTTGAGTTTAACCTGTTTTGGTTTGTATTCACATTCAAAATACCTGAATGCCTATGGTCCCATGGAAACAAAGGCGTTTCTGGAGTTTAGGTGTGCAGTGTTGTGACAACGTGTCATCAAAAACCTCTGTTAACAGACGTCCCATCTCTGGTATCAATATACCTTGTTCCGATCAGGAGGCTCACCTCATCCCTGCCCAGAGAAGAGCCTGGTGGCTCCTCTCCTGCTGCAAGCACTGTGCTCGTCCCTGGAAGAAAAACATGAAGCAAATTCTGCAGCCTCACAACATGTGCTTCCCCTTATCCTGTGCAGGGTTTCAGCATCCTGCCAAAGTGCCAACAGAGGTAACGGGGTTGGATGGGGTAACAGCTCCTATGGCTTTGGCTCCCATTTGACACAGATCTTAAGGCGACCTTCCACAAGTGTTGGCATTGTTTGATTGTCCTCCACCAACCTGAGCAGAGCGGTTATTTGATGAAATTTGTATGTTCTTACCCAAAAGTTAGAGGTGAAGGCTTGGGGGAGGGGGGGCAGGGGAGGTGTGATGCTTGTTTGGTTGGGGTTTTCCCCCAAATCCCGCTAGTTCTAAGTACACAAGTTACGCACCATCATACAATCATCATACAAATACTGCCGCTATTTTGGAGCTGAATAGTGACTTAACTAAAGACTTCAAATACAGGGGTTTTCTCCTTCTCAGAAAGTCCACAAATGGCATACATATTGATGTTCTGTGTAAAGAATAAAATCTATTTGTCCAATAGAGGGAAGAATTAGTTCCACAAGCAGAGGAATTGGAATTTGAGGAGGAACTAATAAACACCCTTAAAGCACAGGGTCAAGAGAAGGACTGAAATACAGCGTCAGCTCCCGCACTGTTCTGACAGTGAACATTCAGGCTGTGCCTAAGTTTAACGGAGAATTGCAGGGAGTAGGAATTGCAGGTCAGGTGAGTGCCCTGTGGCTCGGTGGACCACAGGAGGAGGGGTACGAGCTGTCACACGATAGATAACACAATATATAAATGACTGCATTGACCTGTGCCACGATGTAATAATATTGCAAAGAGCCTCGACCTTATCAAACACTAAATATAGACATTAAAATACAGAAGTGGATCACATTATTAAACCATTACATATAATTATGACCCTCGTAGAGGAGATGAGGCAATTCATGGAAACCGAGGGGACTGGCGTACAGCGTTCCAAACCAAATGTCAGGAAGAAACATCTGAAGCACCGAAGGGAATCTCGTGGCTGCCAGATGCGGCCATAAATCTGTCTGTCTGGGGGTTAACATGGGCAACACAGAGGACCCGGGGATAAGCAGCTCATGCCACAGATGACTTTGAAGTGAGCACACATAACGTAATCCACAGGAAGCACCGAGGTATAAAAATGGGCTGGAGTCACATTGGGAAAAAATTAACCCCTCCAGACTCAAGGAAACAAATAACTGTAAACGATCATGCACGAGTACATTCCCAATGTGGGGAAATTCCTTCGGTTACAAAGTGCTGACAGGCTCAGTAAGAACAGAACAGACACAGGGGTCCCTGTTGGCAAACGTATATGGGCCACTGTGGATCTGCACTAAATCAGTTTTAGTGCTAGAAGCAGGCTGGGAAATAAAACGATGGAGGTTTTTCCAGATGAAGGGATGTGCTCATGAAATAGAATAGGAGTAGCTTTCTTTGTAACCTGCAAGAAACTGGTGTATGGGATGGTGCTAGTGATTAATGGAGGTTGGGTTCAAGTGGTTGGATCTACTTTACCTTGGAAGGACAGAGAAGTTCCCAGGCAAGGAGACTGATTTACCAGTATTTCACTCGAAGTACTGCAATGGACACAAATGACGGTTTTGATCTGAAACAATTAATAAAGATAAGCTAAAGGGCAAAAACCAAACCCAAACAAAACCCCAGATGCTGAAGAACAAGAGCTGCATATCAAAGAATCAAAGACAATGGGAATGGAAAGGATTTAGTCAAACTGAGGACATGATAGCACCAGTGACCAGGAATCACGTACACGAGATAAAATCTTACTGAAGAAATACTTGCAGAGACACCAGGACCTGGAAGATGATTGCTCAGAATTACAGAGCAAAGAATTTGCTCTTTTGGAATAAATACTCTAAGGAGGCCATCCATAACAAATCATTAAGTCCTTAAGCCTACTTGGAAGTACTTCCAAAAATAAGAGCGGCTTCACCTGTTCCTATGAAACGCTGATTCTGCAGCCATGCATCAAAGACAGCTCACTTAAAGCTACAATTTAATAGGAAGAGCTCCTCCTCCCTTTGCAACCTGTTGTCTCTCTATGGAAAGGCAGTGACATGCCTGGTCCCTAAGGCTCTTCACAAACAAAGCCTTTAAGACCTTGGTTGCCTTGTAAGGAGGTCAGTTTTGTTTTCTATCAGCTTGTAAGTAACTGTTTAATTCTTGAATACGCAGCAAAGCCGTTCAGGCAGTGACTGCAGCTTGTCAATAGTTTTCCAGCTAAGCCAGGATGGAAAAGCAATGTTCCTCAGCTGCTGTTTCCACAGGCAGAGGAGCACGATTCCTTACCAGTCTGTGATGAGCTGAGGAGCAGCATCCTCATGGCTGCAAGTTTGTCAGAGGGGACTCCCGGCTCCGAACTCAATCCAAGTACGCTTTTGTCATTGACTTTACTAGGTCACAGATTGAGGCACAGAGGTCTGCGCCATGGCTGCCTTCATCCTCCTGAGGTTAATAACTCTCTGTCTTTTTTCTACTTCCTTTGTATTTTTTCCTGTTTTTACTTCCTGTGCTAGTCCTTCATCTGTTGTGGTGTGTTTTGTGCTTTGATTTCCCATCAGATGCTTCCCTTCTATAGAACCACTCTTGTAGTTCTTCCACCATGCCAAACTCCGCATGTAACAACATAGTGGAACGGCAAATGCAGAATAAAACACATCTCTAAGCTTCACCATAAACTGGAAAACCCTAAAGCCTGTATTCAATTGGTACAGCCCCACAGGGAGTTAAATCTCTTTCTGGCATAATGTGATATCAGTGCTTTCCAATTCCATCAGCAACAAGCTTGGTCTTTGGTGTTTATTGAAGCCATAAGAACAATGGGGAGCACTGAATCCGCCTGTCTCTGGGTCTATATTGACAAAACATTGAGGGCTGCTTTCTTCTGCAGCTGTTTTGTGTGAAAAAGAGATCACAACTGCAACTGGAAATTAATCTGAGGAGGTGACGGTGCTGTTGAGCTCTTCTGAATGCCAGGACAGCGATCCATATGGAACGGCTGGGATTCCGAAATGCAGCGGCGGAAATGCACTGTTCAGAAATGAGGGGAGAGTTAATTGGGTTCATCGAGGAGGAGCCCTTTGAGGCAGGCATTGGAGTGAAGTCATATGGAAGTGCACACAAATAACTTTGTTGTTTTAAAGTTTTCCAGAAACATCTGGCAACAACATGCAAGGAAGAGGAAACTTTTGGTTTACGCATCAAAACCTCTCTATGAAGAAAACTGGCTAATGACAGGATGCCTGCAAGAAAAGAACCACCTTTGATTCCACCAGTATTTTTTCCTGCAACACAATGCCTAATAAAAATCAGTAGTCAGTGACAGATTCTAATGCAGTCTGGGCTGTGTGGCATTCACAAGAGAATGGCTCTAAGCTGACAGAGGGGAGATTTAGGTTGGACATAAGGCAGAAGCTGTTCCCTGTGAGGGTGCTGAGGTGCTGGCACAGGGTGCCCAGAGAAGCTGTGGCTGCCCCATCCCTGGCAGTGTTATTTGTTAAGGCAAGTCCTGCTTTCCCATGTCAGTGATTTCAGATCACGTTCCATAAATTTAAGGCTTGTCAGCAGTAGGGTTCACTAATGAAAAGACATTCAGGATGTGAATGTTTGGCAAGTTTTAAGCTCAGACTCATGAGTAAAATACGTAAGAATGGTATAAGCAAAAGATGGCTTTTTACCACTAAAAATGTGTTTTATGAAATGCCATTTACCTTTAAACCATCTGTCTTTACTGCAGGAGATAAGATACCTCTTTAAGTTGAAAACATAATTCCAAACTCTGCCACATTTAGCACCATGGATGGCCCCTAATTCAGAGTCTGAGCCAAAGCCAGGAGCCAAAGGGAAGAATTCTCCCAAGCTGCAGTGGGTGCTTCATATGAAGAAAGGAGTTTTAGATCTCTTCTTGCATAATCACACACTTGAAATGGATGGATTCAGAGGGAGGTAAGTCAGGAGATGGGACATGAAAACTTAACTGCTTTTCCTTGAGACAAAACACAGATAAATGGATGCAAGGTCTAAATCTTTGAAATTCTTACAGAAAAAGTGTTTGTAGACAATTTTTCTTATGTTCTGTGTTCCATCTTTCTTACTGTGTTTTATTGTTACAGTATTTGCATGAATATAACTTCTAAAGGACCTTTTAGACGGGAGATCGAATAAAAAGCCTGGAGACACAAGAAGGTCTTTCCTGGGTAAGATTATACATGGCATCACTCTGGCATCACAGAAACTGGTGCTGAAACTGCCGTGTTGAAAAGAATGACAAATTAAAAGCAAATCCTGTCGTCTCATATTTAGCAGTAAGATAATTAAAGACAACCTAAATATCTGGGTAAAGCAAAGCCATGTAGCAGGGGGGCTTATTTTGTCACCTGAGAGTTTCTGCATTGCCAGGTAGCAATCACTGATGGAGCCTGCTTTCTCCAGCTTCCTTCTAGAATGTCTTACCCTTGGGTATCTCCTACATCTTGCAGGACAAAGTTCCACAGTTTAATTAAACACTGGGTGAACAAAAATGCTTCCTTTTGTTTGCTTTAAGCTGCAAATGATGATTTAATGCCACTGACTCTTGTTTGTCCATTAGAAAGAGCAGCTAATTGTTCCCATCCTCCTGCTAGATCTGTCTGTACCTTGTAGACCCCCCACTGCCAGCCCTTTTGTCCTCTGAGGCTTCCCTCTTCAGACTCTCAGCAGCTGTTCCTTTGCCTTAATTACATTCCTTGACCTTTTCCACACCTTTTTTAGTTCTGGAATATACTTGCCCAGAGGGGCGACCAGAAGTACATACAATAGACAGACGGGTAACACAATGGCGTTCTCTCTTCCTTCCCTCATAATTCCAAGCATTCCAGTTGACTTTTCTGACAGCCAGCACTGAGTTTATGTTTCCACAGAACTCTGTATCCCCAGTAACTCTTTCCTTGGTGGTCATACCTAATTTACAGCTTGCCATTGCACTCATTCACATATTTTCCTGAGCGCATTTTGCTTTTCCTTGTGTGTATTATACTTTATTGGCAGTAAATCCAGCCTGGTCCTTTATCACCTCGTCACTTAGCACACAAGATGCTTCTGCAGCTCTTTACAGTTCGATTTTGTCCCTATTACCTTGAATACTTATTTCCAGGAGTCAGCTTTGTCACCCCTTGCCACCTCCTCCCCTTTTCCAAGTCATTGATGCGTATTTGGAATGGCACACATCCCTGTGGGACTCCACTAATAACCTCCTTTGGCTATGAAATGATCTGTTTCTTCCTGCCATATTTTAACCACTCTTTGACCCTTTAAAGAATCTCCTCACTTTCCCTGGACAGCTCAATTCATCTGACATGAACACTGTCTTGAAGGAGCAAGAAATAGAAAGCAGAAGAACAAATCTGACCTTTTATCCCAGCAGCAGCAAGGACAGATGACGGGCCCTGTTCTCTGTGTGGAGCGCCAGTCTGATGCTGGGGCAGCTTCGAGGAAATCCCCAGATTCATGCTGACATGAGCAGAAGCCAGCCTTACCCTGCAGACAAGTGACAGCAATTCTCAGCTCCTGGCTAATGAGAAAGAATGGGATGTTTTGCCCAGACTCACTTCCAAGATTGAAACTCCTGAATGTGCAAGCTTCCATGGGAGAGGGGGTTAGTGAGGTTAATGGGGTTAGAGGCACTGACAGACCAGAGACCTTGGCTCTCCTGCATCAACACAAAGCTTTCTAAAACAACCTGTTCTACAAGACAAGTTTTACCTGGTTTTGCAGGCACGGTGTGAAACTGCCTGGTACTGTGCAGGTGAGAGCCAGGCACACCCAGGCTGTCACTGCAGGAGCAGTTACATGATCTAGAAGTCCTGCACGTGGGATGATTTATGGGGCTTTCCACAGCTGAAGAGAAGTTGAGGCTTATTCCTCACTATGAGTTATTGCAAACGCCTCTCATGCCAAGCTGTGAGGCCCCAAGGCGCTTCCCATCGGTGCTTGGTGCATGGAGGGGATGTACTTCTGAGTTTATAACTGTGAGGCTCTTTGCGATCCACAGAATGTAGAGACTAAAGAAATATGTATTAACAAACCACTAAACAGTAGTTTTAGAATAACCTTCAGTCACCATCAAAGAGGAAGGAAAGATCAGGTTATGCACTGTAACTACAGCCTTCTGTAGAAACTACAGGAATCATCAGAGGTTAATACATTGCCCCAAAAGGCTCTTTTGTGCCTATACAAAAGGTCAGTATTTGACTTCTTCCATTACTGCATAACAAGGCACAAGACTTGAAATGATTGCAAAAGGGAAAAAAAAGGCATTACAGTGGAGTCTCCTTGCCAAAATGCTGTTCTGCCTCTAGCCCTCAAAGAGCTGAGATAAAGAGACAGGACAATCAGAGGCTGGATGACAACAATTGCCATTGCTGCTGCCATCTGCCTGGCTCGGAGCGGGCTTGGAGCATCTCTGCTATGGCTGTGCCTCTGCTCCATGGGACATCTTCCATGGAACGCTCCATGAACCCACACCTGACATTTTGGTGGCTTTATTAAGGTATTTCCACAAATCCTGCATCTCAGTGCATCCATCCCCAGCACCCAGAGCGAAAGTGAAACTCAGTGGGTGATTTCTGTCCTTCTAAACCCCATGGTGTGACACCTACCCAGCTGTGCCCGGTCTGGGGACACCCAGTGCCAGCCCAGTTCCCACAGTGGGTTCTCTGGAGCACACTGACCTGCACAGGAAGGCATCGGGATCCCCAGCAGGGACCAGCAGCTGTTTGTATTGACAGACCTTTCTACATAGCTGACAAGAGGAAACCGCAGTGCTGCTGAGCCTGGTGTGGTCCCATGCGGCTGCTGTAGCTGCTCTGTGCTGCTCTGGTGGCTGTGAGGTGATGGGAACCGTTGGGGATGCTCAGGAGGAGGGGAAGTGAATGTATTAAATCAATTCATCTTTTTACCTGTGTTGCCACCAGCCAGGTGGGATGTTCCCTCCAAAGTCATGACACTCCTCCAGGCCAATCCTCAGGAGTTAACATTCCAGATAACACTCCCTGTAAGTCGTAAGGAAATGGCCTTGCTAGAGCTGAGTGTTGAGGAGGAGCTGGAGGAGATGTATGGCATTGCCTGGGCTGGGAATGTCAGGCTGTATGATGCAGAAAAGCAATTTGCTGTCAGTGTCTTCACTGCATACCCTTGGCATTTTATACCCAGTTAATAATAACTGGTGAGGAGAAGAGTAACACAAATCAATGTACAAATACAATTAGGAAGAGAAAATAAAAATACTGTGTGGATTACCAAGCCAACCTGATGCATTTTAGCCCTTAGTTCACCATCTGTCTGGTGTAGATGAGAAGTTCTACTCAGATTTAAGGGAGGTTCCAAAAATATCAATAACAATTGTGAATGAAAGAGATGATGATTTTCATCCCTGATTATGTGACCGAGGTTATAGAAAGGGGGAGGGACTTAAGTTAAAATGATTTGGCTAGTGTGCTTATAGCTTTTCTGTTAAATATTAACACTTCACAGCTTTCTCCTATTTACAAGGTGAAGAGTGATGGTATTTCTCTTACTATGTTATGTGAGTTTCACAAAACCCAGGTTTCATTGTGGGTATGAAGAAGGGTTAAGCTGCAAGCACAGAAGCCCCTGTGCAGGATGGCATGCAGGACCTTTCCCACCAGGACAAGGATAAAAGATCAATCTGGAACCAATACTCCTGAGAGCCTTACTTAAATAAAAGGACTGGTTCGCTTTAAGGGCTGACAGTCAATGGGAATGAGTATTTATAAGACTGCTAAAATTAGCCCACAGCATAATATATGTGCTAAAGGGATAATTTACAAAGGATACGGCGAACAATTCGGGCTACGCAACTCACTGGCTATAGAGCCACTTGTGATCATCCAAAGGGGCCACCAAAAGACCGAAGGTAATGCAGTTAATGTCTTTATTGGGGTGCATATGTAACACACACCAACTACACAACTCTGTGTAAAAACATCTCACTTTAACTGCAGAGGCTTCCGCACTGGCATTTTAGCATCTCCTGTGGCAAGCTTCCTTCAGAATTGAAAGGACCATCCTGTCCTGCTCAGAATTAGTTTAACATTCACTTCTAGGCTCTGGGTCTCATTGCACCTTCAGTTTCAAGACAGAAGGCCATGAATTTAATATCCCAGCTGTAAATCCATGTAGTGCTCTGAAGGCTACACATTCCATGGTGAATAATGGAGCTCTAATCACCTGGAATGAGCCATGTGAGTCCCAGAGTGAGTTTGCCGTGTTTACAGTGGTGGTTGAGCATTCAATCTGCCCCTGCTCTGGAAGGCCTGGGGAGCATCTGTGACCTGCACGGTGCCGTATCCTAAGGTGGAATCCAAAATGTATTATTAGGTGTCACCCCTCAGCTCTCCCAGCATTGCTTTAACACGACATTAGTACCCAGAACAGCAGCACGTTTGTGAGCTACGTGTGGCATGTGCTGGTAATAGAAGTTTGCCTTGTTTCTTGCTATTTGTTAGGAAGCAGATAACCAGGCACACACTAGATGGGTTACTGAAGCACCAAGAAGTCGTGTTAGGGAAGACTGAGAGCCAATAAAAGAAGATGTAAACCCCTAGTTTTCAACCCAGTTCTGAAGAACCAGACTTCTGCAGTCCCTCCAAACTCAAGGCGATGACAGCTTTTGTCCTTTCTCTTGCTCGAATCACATCTATTTTCCATTCTGTCTTTACTCTTAACTCTCACAAGGTCTTAAACAAAAAGGCTTTTTATGTAGTGGGCATTTTTTTTTGACAAATACCATTTGAGAAAAGCTAATGAGAGAGAGCAAACCCCATCCCCTTCTCATGTCTGTCTGTCAGTTCTGATCCCTTAGAGGAAATAGACTCAATCTGCTCAGAGACCTTTTATTCCTCCTGGGTGTACATGCCACAGAAGGGTAAGTAATATGTAATAACAGACTGATTAAATATGTTCTTTTATGTTTTTCATTTATGAATCATGCCTGAACTCCCTGGTCAATGGAGTCTTTATCCACTAATGCTGTCATGTTCTCTGTATTTCTGTCACATGCTTCAGATGCTTTATTCTATGTGCTTTTAAAGTACTGCCCTGTGTGTTTCAGACAGAGAGCAGTGCTGGTTGAGCAGTGCAGCTCTTCAACAGAAGTGGAAACAGAGAGACCAAAGACAGGATGCAGCTTCCCCAGTCGGTACCTGGTGATGCAGCAGCTTGAGCATTTGCTTAAAGCCCTTCAAAAGGACTTGCTCAACAAGCAGAATCCCTTATTAACTACTATTGTATATGGAGACCTCATAGCTGCCTTCCAGTATCTGAAGGGGGCCTATAGGGATGTTGCGGAGGGACTCTTCATTAGGGACTGTAGTGGCAGGACAAGGAGTAACGGGTTCAAACTGAAACAGGGGAGGTTTAGATTGGATCTAAGGAAGAAATTCTTTCCTGTGAGGGTGGTGAGGCACTGGAATGGGCTGGCCAGAGAGGTTGTGAGTGCTCCATCCCTGGCAGTGTTCAAGGCCAGGCTGGATGAAGCCTTGGGTGCCATGGTTTAGTGTGAGGTGTCCCTGCTTATGGCAGGGGGGTTGGAACTGGATGACCTTAAGGTCCTTTCCAACCCTAACTATTCTATGATTCTGTATGGTATATGATATATATACATATATATGATGGCAGTGTGGTAACGTACCTGAGTCTATTCCCTCTGTTTTAAGCATAATTTTGTTCTTCCTAATTGCTGTTATAAAATAGTTTCCAGAGGTTTTTGGCTTTTTGGGATTTTTGATTTTTTGGGGCCAGGTGTTTGAGGGGTTTTCTGTGGGGACACCCAGCCACCAGGGAGAAGCCTCCATCCAGCTGCTGAAAATCCTTGGGAAGCAGGAAAAACAGCCTGGAAAACTGATCTTAAAAATGTGACTGTTTTATTCACAAATACGCTTCGTAACCCATCGTGCATTTTAAAGCCCAGCTCTCCCTAACAGCCTCCTGAAGCCTGGTGTGAATCACTAAACAATCACAACAATCTGGAATAATTGGCAGTTTTCCACTCGGAAAACCTATTTTATTTCGCTTGTGCCTGCCAGGTCTGAAAAGAGCTGTTTTTGTACAACATCCAGAATTCCAGGAAAACCTGCAGTTCCCATTACACAGCAGTGTCTCCGCTTCCAGAACCACTCTGCCACTAACCCGATAAGAGTCACTTAAATAATCCTTCTGGGTTACCACTATTGCCTTCTGACTGGGTAATGTGTGTAACAGCTGAGACATGAAGCTCCTCAGTGAGGTCGAGCACCTCATCTAACCCCACAGACCTCAACCAGCGCCACTCCAAATCACGCCCATCCTTTAAATCCCAGCTCTGGATGGGAGCAGTGCTTTGCTCCCATGCAGGGGAGGGCTCCCTGTACAAATGGCCTTGCTGCCTTGGTGGTTTCCATTCTGGTTTCAGCAAGGTGCCATCCCTGATCACAGACACTGCCTGAGCATGACACTGCTGGTACCCCTGCAGCATCCCCGGCACAACTCAGCATCACTTGGAAAAGTGGGGAAAAAAGGCTTGAAAAGAGCAAAGCCAGATCTGAATTGTCTGCCTGCCAGGACAGGATTGAGACGAGGGTGAAGGCACTGGCTTCTTGTATGAGGAAATCAGAGACCTTGTGCCTAATTACATAGGGATTAATATTCTTAACAGGCATGGTCTAAAGCTGCAGCTTGAAAGCAGCAGCTATCTGGTAAACAATTTACATAGGGTAGCTGGCCTGGGTATTTCAGCCAGCGTGGGTGAGCAGCCCCATTGTCTCCCTGCCATCCCAAATGTCCCTATTCCCAGACATGTGGCCTCCATCCATGGCCTGGGCATCCCAATCCCATGGGCATCTCTGGCCTTGGCTCTAGACCCTCACCACCAAGAGCAGAGCTGGTCCCCACCACCAGCAGCACCATCTTTCATGCCAGGGCTTCACTGTGCCACTGCCCATCCCCTTGCACCGCAGCATTCCCGACATGCTCCTGGCTCCTTCCAGGCACACAAACATTCCTCCCTGGAGCACAGCACTGTTTTTCACGACCCAGCCTGTCCCTGTAAACACAAAACGTGTTGAACGTGTAAACACTGGATGTGTTACTGCTTTCCCTGGGGCAGAGGGGTTGGTAATCATGCTCTTCGCTGGCCAGCCCAGCAAACCACAACAGCCAACTCCTCACCTACAGCCCAGTTTGGTCGGGGTAAATTACACAATGAATAGACTTCTACCCTCAGGATGAGTTACTGCCCTGTGGAAGTCCACAGCAGCTGCAGCACTTGGTATTTTCAGAGCAAGCTTACACATCCTTTGAAAACATTCTGCACAAAACCCGATGCCCAGTTCTCTATTGAGTGGGGTTATCTGGGTTTTGCCTAGATGAAGTCTCCTGCCTTAAAGATAAGGAAGTGTTTTTACCTTCTCTCATCTTCCTTCCTCCTTTTGCTGTTTAACCCACTTCTCCCTAGACAGAGCATCGTTAATTAAGACAAAGCTGAGGTTTAGCCAGCAGCGTGTCCGACAAAGGCTGCAGTAATGACACCGCTTTATCTCAAGTCACACGTGGGAAGCAGCAGAGAACTCGTCATGGTCTTCTCTGGGCTGAGTGCTTGGGAGAGATGTGACAATGCACAGGGATTGTGGAGAAGATGGGAATGATCTGGATATTGCAGATTCCAGACTTTCTCCTCTGTCTGGAGAAAACACCTTCTCCTGGGTGTGTAGGTTTGCAGGATCAGGCTCTTTTCCTTGTTAAGGATTAGGTCAAGCAAAGGCAGCAGAACTGAAGCTTCTTTTCCCCCATTGCTGCCAGACTCCCAAGGACAACCAAGAAGTGGGTTGTTGCAGCCTGGCAATGATGCCTTTGCCTTACAATCACCTTAAGGGGTGTTCTGGCCCTCCAGCAGTGGTGTCAGGACTCCATAGGACCACTGCTCTCAAAATGGAGCTTGGCCATTTAATGCAGATGAATGAGATCCCCTCCTTCCAGTCCTATCAGGCTCTAGACCAGGGCAGGACATGCCAAGGGCAGGAGCAGCTGCCAGAGCAAACTGAGCCCTCACCTTGGTCCCCGTCTGCTGCTTGACCTTGGACCAGGCTCCAAGCTGCAGCATCCAAAGCGACACAACAGGCACGGAGCAGGCACTGAACAGGAGTGACCGCGGTCAAGGTGAGCACCTCAGTGCCTTGCCCTGCTCCTGCAGCACCTTCCTGGCTCCTAGAGCCGTTACTGGGCAGCAAGAAGAGTTAATGCAGTGAAGGCACATGAAGGTCACGGGGGGAGGAACAGTTGGACTCCAGTGGTTTCATTTATGGGAGTTTAAATAGTTGCTGAATGACATTGTGGGCTATTAAGTTAATTGCCTAAGTGACCTTTCGGAAAATGTGTAAACTGCTTTGGGAAGGATCGACTGGAAAAGCAGAGTAAGGAATGCACACACACATCTGCATGTCCATATGCACCAGGTGACTGCAGGCAGCAGGGTGGGCAACGCACCCCTAACCCTATCCCATCCCCATGGTGCTGGAGCTTCTGCCACACTGACAGCGCTGCCCAAGCCTCCCGGATTAGATGAGCACTATCCCCTGCAAACTGTGTCAGGAGGAGTCATTATTCCCACATGGAACATCTGTGTTTGGAAAAATTTCAAGATTTCCACTTGTCCTGGTCTATTTATCAGGACTTTTATCTCCCTTTTACCAATCATAGGCTGAAAATCTGGCTCACCTAAGGCCAGATTGTGTTTATTCTCCTTGGGGAGGTGGGTTCAGGGCACTCTGTCACTCGCAGAAGGCCTAAACCACTGTACTTTCAATAACACTGTGAACAGTTTTGCCTCAGTTCACTGACCAGGAGTTACACCAGCAAAGCTACACTGAGATAAGGAAGCACAGTGACGGAATCCAAAGTTAAGTTTCATTTACAGTTTGCACTAAACCCACCACATTTCCCACAACCTGACCGTTTTGAATGAAATAAAACGCCAGCATTTTAGATTAAAAGGTAAGGATACTTTCAAGTGGGTGCAACTGAGAGTTCCAAGAGTTAAGTCAGCTCTTAAAGGAGGTCTGCAGGGTCTCAGCTTGAGTCTCCAAATTGCTGGCAAAACAAGCACTGCTGCTCAAGTAGAATTATGCAAGCAGATTTGTGTGTATATAACCAGGTAATAGTGCCAAATGCAAAGTGCTCTCGGGCTGGTTGTATATACAAGGTGGATTTTTCCCCCAGGAAGAGATGGAATACAGCACAAACGACCTGTTGGTGCTAATGTGTGCGTTCTGGGAAGCTACCTGGGGAAGCTCTGTGGGGTTTGGATGCATTGTGCAGTGACCAAACCTTTCTAAACCTGCAGGACAAAGGAAGCAAAACTGGATTCCAATTGCCTTAAATTTAACTAATATATCTTTTTTTTAAATTACTATTTTTTTTAACAAAGAAAAGCTTTGGCCATGCACTGGTAGAGAGGGGTTACCACTGCCTCGAACAGCAGTAGCTTATAAATCAGACTTACCCAGTTTATTCACTTACATTCTCTGATTACATTGAAAAGATGTGTATTTGTTATGGCAATCTCCTCTTTACATGTCAGATACCAATGCAAATACAAAGGCTTCTCTTCCAAAGCCCCCCTAAGGTTGCCTTTAGGGACAGAGTGCACACAAGTCACCAAGACTCTGATATATTTTAAAACCAATATGGTCTTGCACTGCACAAGGAGCACACTGAAATTCTTCCCCAGCCACAGTAAGAGAATATTCGTAAAGGCTCCTGCCTGGCTAAAATACGGGTGAAATTCTGTGCATTCCAAGGATTTAGAGAGATATGAATTAGTGCTGAGAAAACTGAAAATGAAAAGAGAACAGCTCATTTGAAGCAGGACCTTAACAACCTGAATTTATGGTGGGAATATTTGATAGAACCCAGATCTAAGTCTCAGATTTGGGTCTTCCTTTAAGGAGCTATGATAACTGAAATGTGTATTTGCCAAATCAGGATGCTGTCAGCAAATTGTCTGTGATGGGGGAGCCTGCACCTGGCTCGATGCACAGCTCCTCCTTCTGCAAAGATCCTTTCCAAGAAATGAAGTTATGATGAATCATGGTAATAGGCTGTCAATGAGCAATAGCCCAACAAGGTAAGCGAGAGGAGACTTAACTCTGCAACTGAAATAGCTCCTCTACAGGGTGTCTTTACTTGCTGCACAATTAGATGCTTCTAGAAGATAGACAGCTGGAGGGACAACATCAAAAGGCATTTCCACCCTTTGTATTGTGGTGGTGATGAGTGGGTCCAGTGAAGGGTTGAATGCATAAGGAAATGCTGAGTGGCCTTAGGGTTGCACAAACCCACTGGGTTTGTTTAGGGAGTATTGTGCATCCATTCAGGAAGACACTCTCTTCTCAAAGAAGGAATATGAGCTGGTTATCTTAGCTCACCAACGTGTTGTGATTCCCTGCATAGCTGCCTCTCGCTGGGCAGTGCTTGGGGAAGGCAGCTGGGCACATACACAGCCCATCTGTGCTTTCCTTATGTACCCAATCTGCTTTGACAATCTGCTTTCCTTAAGGTAAAGCCTAGCTCACATCCGAGCCAAACTGCACAGCACAGCAACGTCCTGGCCACCAGGAACAGAGGACAGCCCCTCACTGCACCTGGTTCATGCCGAGGCTCAGATCTGCCTCTAGAAGCGGACATTCAACCTGCAGCACCAGCTCATGCGAGTTTCCTGACTGCTGTTCATGTCATGAACGAGTGGGCTGATTTCTCTGCCTGAGCAACACAAACAGCTTGGCATCCGGCATGCTCCAGTCCCACGTTGTGCACTTCACAACAAAACACAGCCTGGAAACCAGCTCCATCTTCCTCCCTGCCCGCTGTCTAGCACAGGAGCTTCCCAGCCCTAACCTTGGTTTTTCATTACTGCCTCAGCCCGTTTACTATGAGAAGGAATCAGAACAAAGTCTGAGGCAACAAATGCCTGAAGAACAAGCTTGGCTTTGTCTCATTTGCTTTGTCTTTGCAATAAGGAGCATTCTGACTTCCCCAAGCCAAAACCCAAGAGAAAACAACCTAAATTTACAAAGTCTTTTAAATTTTTTGCAAGATTTCCTGAGATCCAGCATGAACAAATGCGTGATGAGAGGCTGAGCAGGTGGAAACAACGATGGCTTTGCTCAGCAAGATTGTGCATTTAATCAGAAACCTGTACAGAACCTGCTCTTTTCATCTCTAAATAAAGAACCTGTGTGACCGTGCTCTGCAGCCAGGAGAAGGCAACAGCCCTGCATGGGATGGGGGCATTGCTGCAGGAGGCGGCAAGGCAGAAGCATGAGGCAGGAGGCTTTAGAGCTAAAACAGTGTTACCAGGTCATGAAAAGAGTAAACATCGTTATGACAGGTCTCAGTGCTTGAGAAGCTTCAGGGACAGAAATGAAAACACCTGAGAGCATCAGTTCAGCGAGATGCGAGATGCTTCAGAGCACTCAGATGCTGGAGGTACAGGGCTTCCCCAGAGCAATCTCTCGCCTGATAAACTTCAACAGGAACCTTGCCTGGATGTTAAATTGGGCATTAAATCTGTATTTTATAGAACCCCAGCCTGGTTTGTGTTGAAGGGACCTTAAAGCTCCTCCAGCTCCAACCCCTGCCACGGGCAGGGACCCCTTCCTTGCACTGGAGCAGCTTGCTCCAAGCCCCTGTGTCCAACCTGGCCTTGAGCACTGCCAGGGATGGGGCAGCCACAGCTTCTCTGGGCCATCACCCTGGGCCAGCGCCTCAGCAGCCTCACAGGGAAGAGCTTCTGCCTCAGAGCTCAGCTCAGTCTCCCCTCTGTTNCCTGGCCTTGTGCCAGGGATGGGGCAGCCACAGCTTCTCTGGGCCATCACCCTGGGCCAGCGCCTCAGCAGCCTCACAGGGAAGAGCTTCTGCCTCAGAGCTCAGCTCAGTCTCCCCTCTGTTATAGGCTGCATTATAAACAGATAAATAAAGAACTGCTGAAGGGTTTCTTGCAAGCTCTTAGAGACCTTGGTCTGTCTTTAAAAGCTTTTTTTTCCTTTAAGCATTGCACATGTTCTTTCACCCCCCTGGTCTCCTGCAGCTGTTAAAGCTGGACCTATTTTGTATTTCTGTTTCTTTTGCACTTACAGATTAGCTTGTAATTATGGAATTGCACTTATGGGAACCAGGAAACTGACCCAGAACATGCCTTTAGTATTTTAGTACATGACCTGTGTGATAACACCTTTTAAAGCTAGAGAATCTGCAATTTGGTCTTCAAAAAACAAACCCAAGTGATTTTAAATTAAGGTGTTACTGGCTTCAGTCTATCATTAATTCTAGCACATTGGAAAAGACAAATGAGAATGGAAGCTGACTCCATGCTGCAAACTCACACTTCTGTTCAGAGCCACTTGGATGTTCTAACAAGGACCAGTGCTGGAGCGCACTGACTCCGTTCCCTGAACCTGCACAGCTCTGTAGTTCCACATTCCCTTTCCCAATCCTGCTCAAAGCCAGGGAGCAGAAAGCACAGGGCTGAGGCAAAGTGCACTCGGGGCTGTGGTTGTGGGGGGAAGAATCCCCCAGGTCCCCCCTCACCCTCCAGCCAGGACCAATCACTGCAAGGGCCAAGCTGCTGCACCACAAGAGTGATGCTCTTGGCATTTACCGGTGACTCTCAAGGAGGCGGCAGTCAGAGGAATAACTCACCTCACCATCACTTAGCTTAGAAATAACTTGGGGAACATTTTGTGCATCAGCTCTAGAACAGAAAAACACAGACTACACGGGGGTGATCTTTTTTTGCTTCACTGAAGTTGCTTAGAATTGAGGCAATTACCTACCAGTGGGCTGGCTTGTTCCAGCCCTGGTCCTTTTAACACACACACACACACACACACACACATACTATGGACAGAGGAGGATCCAGCAGCACTGATGCCATCCCCTGCTGAGACACTGACATGCAGCAGTTGGTGTGCTCTGAATAGGTGCAGCATACATACAACATACATACCACATACAACCCAGGGTCCAGCACTTGGGGCATGTGAGCCCAGGGATGGGGCTGTTCTCGTGCAGGGAACGGCAGAAAGGCAGAATTCCCCAAGGACTGGCTCCGGCTGTTGGCACAATTATAGAAGAAGAACATGGGAGAAAGCTCAGACTCTGGCTTGTGCGTGTCGCCAGCGCCTCTTCAGCCTGTCCATTTAGTCCTGGGCACAGTGCAGGCCCTGAGCCAAGCCTGGGCTCCCCATCAGTCAGGATCATCTCCCTCTGCCTCTGTTTATACAAGCGTAATGGCTCCAGGAGACACAGAGATGCTTTAACCCGAATGGCCAAAAGCCCAGTTATAGAAACACTTGTTTAGGCTGAGGCACATGTTGTGGGTTTAACCATTTACCAGACACTGTTTTCCTCCATGTCTGCTGGGATAAGGAGCAGTTCATACAGTGATGGCAGAGCCCCAGGCCTCATCACTGTGCCAATTTGGGTCCCCCACACAGGGTACCCACTTCATACCACAGTCTGCAAAGCAGGACAAAAGTTCTTCCATGAATGTATTGGTTCTTTCCCCAAGTCTATTCCAAAAACCCAACCATGAGCTTCCCTTAGTCTAGAAAGGACTGTGATGTGGCATCCCCAGCCTATGACACCACAGCAGCACCAGGAGCTGGAGATGCCCATACCCTGGGGTGCACATCCCCAGCACTGAGCTGTGCAAACATATCCAGTTTCTGCCAGGGGACGATGGGGATAATGCAGTGCAATACATTGCTGACCACTGAAAGTGTATTTTAGCATTTGCTTCTGGAATAATTAATCTCTGGCACATTAGGAAGTCACTAAACGGGACTGTGCCAGGGAGAAATAATTGCCTTCCCATCAAACCGAATACAGATGTATGATTAAGATGACGTGATATTTATATAATATTCTTGTATCATATAAATAGAGTTGCTGTGTAGAGACAGGGCCTGTGAATCATTCATTTGGTTTATGAGATGGAATAAGCTTTGGCTCTATCAGTATTATCAGCTCTGAAGAAACAAGGCTGACACTGGGAGCAGCTATTTACCACAGATTCATTTACCAGAGTTACTCTTTTTAAGTTAAACATAAACCAAAATACATTACTGCAAATTATGCCTGAAAATAAATACTTTTAGGTTAAACAGAACAGAACAGATGCTTGCAAACACTGATGCCCTCAGCCATGTCTTACATTGCTCAGAAAAGCTTCCTCTGCTACCAGTGTAGTAGAACGTCTGGGTCTTGCTGCTGCCCTGGGTCTTGCTTACTGCACAGCTAACATGGAACTCAGAGGTTACTAAATGGTCACAGATTTGTTGCAATAGTTTACTGGTAGCTTGTGAAAAGATCAAGTGCATTAAGATGCTTAAATGGGAACCTTTCATCATAACAGGAAACCCAAGCGCAAACTGCACCAGGAATTGCTCTAATTCAGACTCTCCAGGGTGATCTTGCGCTTCTATTTCAACCAGTTTGCTATTATGGCTACAGAGTCTGAAGAACCCTCACAGGGATGGAGCTCCGTTCCCAATGGAACTCCTCAGTACTCTGAGGAGACCTGGTGTTTCCCAGGGGTCATTAATGGCCACGGGACCGTTCTGCAACCGCAGGGATGTGCGTTCCCCATCTGCCTGCAGGAAAGTCCATTTCACTCAGTTAACATTGACCCGTTATTTCACCACTGGCCTTGCTCCTGCAGCAAGAACAAGGGGGGTCCAGTCCCCCATAGGCTGCTCATGGCAGCTTCATGCAGGCTGCCATGCTTCTAAATCCCAGGATATTCTTAAACGATTTCCTTAATTAGGGCTTGGAAATTTTGGAAAGGATTTCAGGCTGCCTGGGAGAGGTTTTCATTTAACAAATAATCTTTAAATCTGCCGTGACTTACAGCACAATTTTATTGACTTAATGCTCATGTGTGTATTACCTGACTCCAAGGAGGCTGCAGAGGGAATTGCAAGTCAGGCCAGGACGTATTTCCAGCGAAGACAAGCACAGCAACTGTTTTAAAATACTATAATTCAATACTAAATGCATCGGTTCAGAAGAACTGCAATAATGAGCTGAGAGGGGAAAGGCTACAGAACAATAGCTGGAAAACGAATGCCATAACCCACATGGTGGGAAGGGCCTGAAGAAATCAATGCTTGGTTTGCACAGGAGTACGAGTCAGTATTTTAAGGAGCACCAAGAAATATTTAAACAAACGTTCACGTATGAACAGATTTAAACACAATTGAGCATATCTACATCATCACTGAGGAGCTACAGACTGCCCTTAAATCACTTCACGGGAGTTCCCTGCCCACGATGGGTTTGCTATGGGGTGGCACAGTTCAGCCCAGTGCTCTCAGGTGCTGTTTCAAGGGCAGCAGCTGCTGCCAAAGGGGCTTCTCCCCGATGGACAATAACAGCACCCAGGGTTAGGTACCAGCCTGGCCTGAGAGCCTGTGGGCTTTTACCACAGCAACGCTTGAGCACACCCTGTAAACCAGCTTCAGTAAGGCAGCACGATGAGCACAACACACAAATCTCTTATCCCATCCCAAATCAAGCCTAAATATAGTGGAAATAAAGTTACCAAAAGGGAAAACACCAAAGGCATTGTCAATCGCTACCTGAAACTTGAGCTCTATCCTCAGCATCCGCTTCCCAGCCCAAGGGACAGTCGGTCATCAGGGAAAATGCTGGCAGGCACTTTCCTTGCCAAAGCCTCGCCGCAGGAAAAAACAGGTCATCACCTCCACCGAAACAGACCTGACTCATGGCGGTGCCTGCCCGTGTGATGCTTCAGGCACCAGCGTGTGTTTGCCAGTCCTTACCCAAATACCGCTATCAGCCAAGCAAAGCTCTGACCTGTCCCCATTGGCACCTCTGTCCTAGCCAGGGCTCCCAGGAATCCTGTAGCAGGGATTTTGCTTGCTCCTAAACTGAACGTTTCTTATCTTACAATGACAAATGTCAGTTGCCCAAGGGAGCTGCTTGCTAGAGTGTGAGGTGTCCCTGCTTATGGCAGGGGGGTTGGAACTAGATGATCTTAAGGTCCCTTCC
>NDXB01001965.1:18659-52496 GCA_002631895.1 Agapornis roseicollis
TTTTTTTTTTTTTTTTCCTTATAACAAGCTTTTTTATAAGTTTTAAAATCCAACTTTTAGAATCTTGTTTTTAAAGCCTAAGATTTAGCTATCTGAAAGTCATTTTCTTATTAAATAAGTCATATGACAAATCTACACATATTTTCATCTCCTACAGCTTTAGTTACTCTGATTTCCAGTCCATTAGTCTTCTCCCAGTCTCGTTTCATAGCTATTACCTAATAAAGTGAAAAATTAGAAAGGAATACTGAAGAACATTGAAAGGAAAAAGCAGACACATGATTGAACTCATGTAAGTTTAGCTACTTAAATATTGTGAGTGTGATTAAACTAATTAGACTTTAGATGACTACAAAATAGATGTTTGGAGATGACAGTCACAGTAGACTGACTTCCTTTATATACCAGAAAAAAAAAAAAAAAAAAAAAAAAAAAAAAAAAAAAAAAAAAAAAAAAAAAAAAAAAAAAAAAAAAAAAAAAAAAAAAAAAAAAAAAAAAAAAAAAGAGGCACTTTCAGGTTATGGTTCATTTAGTTTGGTTTAGATATCTACTTTAGAGTAAGAAGAATCATTCCCTCAACTCCACTAACTATATTGATCACATCCTTATTGACTATATAGGTAGCCAAGGATGAAGACCTCAAACATAGATTTAGTTATCAACCCACACAATGAAATTTATGTTCTCATTTTTAACCTGCAGGACAGATGAAAAAATAAAATAGCAAAATATATTCCCATATGCCCTGTCCTATTAAAAGTATTTCTTCAAATGAGAGAATTATAGTCTCCTTATATGTACAAAAATATATAACAGAATATAATAATGGACATCCAGAAAACTTAGCTTTGGAACAAGGAATTTAAAGTTATGGGTCTTTCCTTGTTCATTTTCCAATTGTACAACATTTCTGTCAAAATAAGAGAATTGAGATAATGGCATGATGAGTCAGAAATAACACAGAGCTAATAAAGACACTGAATATGTCTTTAATCATACTTCTCTATTTTATTGATATTCTGCTTCTTCCCAGTGGCAATTCATAGCTTGGCAGCCTCAATCTCAGATACAAAGGAACTCTTTGTACACTTTCTTGACATCATAAGGGTGATATATGCTTATGTGATAACTCAAACATTAAAATGCTCATCAACAGGGTGGGATATAATTTTTTCTCATTTTTGCATTTTTTTTTCCTGTGGAAAACAGTTGTGGGGCAGTGTCAGTATAGAGTCATCGCAAGGAAGAGTCAGACTAGAAGAGAAGGAAGGTGTGTGTTTGACTCAGAAGCCTCATGCTGAATTGCTCAGCTAAAGGTCTAAGATGAATTCCTTGCTTCTGGGATTATTGCAGTGTTTCCTCATTAAATATAAACCCAATCCAGGGTTGATCCAGGCCTATAATTTCATCTCTTAATGATAGAACTAACTACAAGGTTGTAGAGGCATGCTGCTTCCTTACTGCTGATTTAAAATCAAGACATCAGCTCAAGATCTGAATGATCTTAAGATAGATTAATTGTACTCTAAGCCAATATACTGCTTCACAGGATATGGACAACATTTAGTGCAGTTTCTTGACTCCAGCTGAACTGAAGCCAGAATTATGTCCCTGATATTTTTAGTAGTGCAAAAGGAGGTACTAACACTGCATCCAAACTGTACCAAGATGTAGCAGGGGGAGCTCTGAAAGCTTGATTATCCAGTCCTCAACTAAGAGGCTTGCTGGACCCCACTGACACTCATTTCCTGATCCTATCAGGAACATAAATTACTTTCTTAATCTGCATTTTCAGTCCAGATGGTCTTTAAGGGTCACAAAACAAGTATATTTTTAAGTAGCTCAGAACTGTGCATTTGATATGATGGTTCAAGTACTTCAAAGGTGACCACATGGCTGAACCAAAAGGCAAAAATATTTCCACAGTATTTTTGATGTTTAAAGCATTGCTTTCAGAGTATCATAGGGGCTTTGCCTATTTATGTTTTTATAGGATAGAAAAATTTTCTTAATGTTTTGTCAGAATTTGAATGAATCAATACAAGATCTAATCTGATACAATATCTGCATATTTATGTGGTAACAATTTCTGTAATAAAGTTACTATAACAATTATAAAAGAAATAGTATTTTTATTTTGATTTTGCTTTAAAGAGCTCCCTCTGTTCCACAAAAGCTTTTTGTTTAGCTAAGAAAAAAATATTCAGAAGTTAAAAAGAATAACGCAGTACGTAATGGGCTACATTGTCTCATGCGTGGGTATGCAGGATATTTTATAGGAATCACACAGTTCTTTGCAAATGCAAGAAAATTACCTTTTTCCCAAAGATAAATTGAAATATTTAGGGTGTACTTTGGATGAGGATTGTATAGCGAGCGGATCATCATCCGCACTCTTGTTCTTGCACCCAATGCACCACACCCAAATTTCCAGTAAAAATGTGTGGGGCCAAAGCCTGATGAGAAGTTAATCTACAAGAAAGACATTGATGTGCTACAGCGTCCAAAAAAGGGTAACGAAGCAGATGAATGGTCTAGAGAAAAGTCCTGTGAGGAGTGGCTGAGGGAACTGGGGTGGTTTAACCTGGAGAAAGGAGGCTCAGGGGAGACCTTACTGCTCTCTAGAACTACCTGAAGGGAGGCTGTTGCAAGGTGGATGTTGGTCTCTTTTCCCAGTGGATTGAAGAAATGGCCTCAAGTTGTCACAGAGAAGGTTTAGACTGGATGTTAGGAAAAATTTCTTCACCAAAAGAATAGTGAAGCATTGGAACAGGCTGCCCAGGGAAGTTGTGGAGTCACCATTTCTGGAGGTATTTAAAAGATGTGGAGCTGTGGATTTTATGGATATGGTTTAGCGGTGGACTTGGCAGTTCTGTGTTAAACTCGATGTTCTTAAAGATTTTTTCCAACCTAAATAATTCTGTGATTCTATGACTTGTTTTTCAGTCTGTATCTGAAGGATTAAGGAGGGAGGAAAAGGAAAAAAGCAGTACAAAAGCTGAGCACTCACTAATAGCCTGCTATAATATGGATGGATGTTACAAGGATGTGTGCAGGATATGCACAGCTCTCAACTGAGAAGGGATTTAATCTAAGGCTTAAACTGCAATAGCTGAAGAAGATTCTGCAAGTTCTGTGAGTGGAGTTTCATAGCGTCTCTTCTATCCAAATATCTAACATTAAAGGAATGGTCCTATGTCTTTAAATAACCATCTTTCGAGGTAATAAAACTACCCCTTCTCTGGAGATTTAGTATTAACATAACTTCTAAGGAAAGGAAAAAAAAGAATACCCCCTCCCACTTCTACTACACTATGAGTCAGATTCTCCAGCAGGTAGCTGCAGAAGGAGTCTGTCATACCTTCCTATAAACTGTTGAATAAAGCAAAGGTACTGTTTTTTATAGAACCCAAGAACACGATTTATGCTGTAGAGTTATATTGGTGTTATGTTGCTTTGTTATGCAAAAAAAGAACCCCAAAAAACAAGTCAGTTAAAGAATGCTGACAACACAAACAAATATTAAAAAGAAATCACTAACTTGTTTAAAGTTAGAATATTTTATTCTTACAGTAGCTAAAATATCAACCATTAACTTTCCTTCAGCCAACTTCATACAATACTCACAGAACAGAGCATTATGGCTTACTTTATGTTAACTTTATAATCATCTAGGAACAAATACCTCAAACTGGCCCATAAAATCTTAATGGAAATCAGTCACTAAAAAAAAAAAAAAAAGAATAAAAAAAATATGAACACAGGTCAAAGACAGAATTGCACATAAAAAGGAAGCTTGATACAGAGACACATTCACAGGGGAAGGTACTTTAAAAATACTGAGAGGAACTTGGGTAATAATGNACCTCAAACTGGCCCATAAAATCTTAATGGAAATCAGTCACTAAAAAAAAAAAAAATAGAATATAAAAAATATGAACACAGGTCAAAGACAGAATTGCACATAAAAAGGAAGCTTGATACAGAGACACATTCACAGGGGAAGGTACTTTAAAAATACTGAGAGGAACTTGGGTAATAATGCATTTTGTCACCTTCAATGAAATGCAAAACTACCCAAGGCACAAACTGGAAAACTCTGTCACCTCTTTTACTATTTGGTCTGTCACAACTGAACAAAGTCAAGACAATGCAACAGTAACCAAATACCAGTTTATATCCATAATTCATTGATCTACTTGGAATTTCATGGTGAAGGACTTTAAGTCCAAGATTGGGTTATGATTATCTTGATGGTAAGACAAAAAAGAATGGTGCCAGTGTCTCTGGAATTTACTCTAACTCACACTTAAACAAATACTCATATACTATAGATGGCTAGAGTGGATGAGTTAGCCCAGTAATTTGAAAACTTGTTCCTCTGATTAGTCATCACAAACTGGAACATTAGAAAGAAAAGACCAACAAAGATGTAACAAAATCATCTCTTCAGTGCAGTTCTCAGTGCTTATGAGAAAGAGATTGTGAGTAATTTATTTCAATTTACTGGGAATAAAGTCTAATCTAGAAAGCAGATTTTAGTGAGTCTCTTGTTTTACATTAGATGTGGAAAAAAAAAAGTTATTTTAAAAATAATCTGTAACATTTAATTGCAAATCCCTATTCTGCCACATATTTAACTTTTTTTTTTCTAATTATTAGTATTGCTCCTGATAGGTCTATACAACCTGCAATCTCTTCATTGTTCCATTGCCTAAAAAGAGATGAAAGAAATAATTTCTGATTATTTCCTGTTAAAAGTTATGAAATATTTTACCAGAATATAATGAAGCAAAGGGGAAATACTATCTAATAATCCTGATACATTTAAAAAAGGATTTGTTCAGGAAAATGAACCTGTAAGAAACTCTATTTTGATAGCATGTCATAATAAAATTAGGTAAATTGCTCGCTTTTTCTTTTTCTTTCTTTCTTTTTCTCAATAGCATTCCATTTTCCATTAAATTAAAGGGAGAAAATCGTATTGGGATTCTAATATTAGTTTTAAGTATTTGTAATCTGGTAATGTTCTCAAGCAGTTTCATTTGTAGGTCCTAATATCTTCCCTTTAAATCATATATGCTGAAAAATACTGATATAGCATTTAATTTATACATATAAAAAGCATTCATTAAGTCAAGAAGGATACTAGTAAATCTCAGCTTTCTGTATGTACGACCAAAGAATGTTCTATTGACTTCAACTTAATGTAATCAATCATATCTTCAAGAGAGTCCATAGCATTTATTTTGGTGAGCATAGCTGAATATTCAGGGATCACAACTCTCAAATTCATCTGCTGACAGCAATAACTTTTCTCTGAAGTGATGATATTAAAAAATCTGAAAAGGCCCTGAACTGCTGATGTTAGATTTTATTGGAAGATAAACTACAACAAGATGACTTCTGTGGAACAGAAGCTTAGATCAGCTGAGTCAGATCAAATCAAAAGGAAAGCAGCATTAGAAGTCCTCACTGCCCACTGTTTTGCTTCAGAGATAGGTCCTTCATGTCACTCTTGCTTTCAGTACAGCAGTATTTAGTGGCTTGCTGAGTCGTGAATAGTCCTAAACAGCGTGCTGCAGACCTCTGGAAACTGTCTGTGTATCACCCCTTCATCTTTATATTGTGTTTCCTTCCAGTTCTTGGAATACACACTTGTATACAGACTTGGGTCTCCTCCCACTCTGTCTTACTCTCTCAGGAGAGGACTGCTGCTCCCCTGACTTCAAAGGTCTGTGCATGGATCCAGAATGTGACAGCCGTCGGTGAGCAAGTAGGTGGCCTTTCTCCATACTGCTGAGCTGCACCTTCATAGAATCATAGAATTATAGATTAGTTAGAGTTGGAAAGGACCTTAAGATCATCTAGTTCCAACCCTCCTGCCATAAGCAGGGACACCCAACCCTAAACCATGCCACCCAAGACTTTGTCCAACCTGGCCTTGAATACTGCCAGGGATGGAGCACTCACAACTTCCTTAGGCAACCCATTACAGTGCCTCACCATCCTAACAGGAAAGAATTTCTTGTTTAGACCCAATCTAAACCTCCCCTGTTCAAGTTGTAACCCACTACTCCTTGTCCTGTCACTACAGTCCCTAACGAAGAGACCCTCCCCAGCATCCCTATAGGCCCCCTTCAGAGACTGGAAGGCTGCTAGGTCTCCACACAGCCTTCTCTTCTCCAGGCTAAACAGTCCCAGCTTTCTCAACCTGTCTTCATATGGGAGATACTCCAGTCCATTCATCATCCTTGTGGCCCTCCTCTGCACTTGTTCCAACAGCTCCATGTCCTTTTGATGTTGAGGACACCAGAACTGCACACAATGCTCCAAGTGAGGTCGCACAAGAGCAGAGTAGAAGGGCAGGACCACCTCCTTCGACCTGCTGGTCATACTCCTTTTGATGCAGCCCAGGATAAGGTTGGCTTTCTGGGATGCAAGTGCACACTGTCGACTCATGTTCATTTTCTCATCAACTGACACCCCCAAGTCCTGTAACTGTGCCTGGGATTGCTCCCACTCAGGTGTAGAACCTTGCAGTTGGCATGGTTAAACTTCATGAGATTGTCATTGTCTCACCTCACCAGCGTGTCAAGGTCCCTCTGGATGCCATTCCTTCCCTCCAGCATATCCACCGAACAACACAGCTTGGTGTCATCAGCAAACTTGCTGAGAGTGCAGTCAATCCCACTGTCGATGTCAGCGACAAAGATGTTAAACAAGACTGGTCCCAACACAGATCCCTGAGGGACACTACTCATCACTGGCTTCCAGCCGGACACTGAGCCATTGACCACAACTCTTTGCATGCGGCCACCCAATCCGTTCTTTATCCACCGAGTGGTTCGCCTATCAAATTGATGTCTCTCCAATTTAGAGACAAGGATGTCGTGTGGGACAGTGCTGAACACTTTGCACAGTTCCAGGTAGATGACATCAACTGCTCTACCCCTGCCCATCAGTTCCGTAGCCCCATCATAGAAGGCCACCAAATAGGTCAGGCAGGATTTCCCCCTAGTGAAGCCATGCTGGCTGTCACCAAGCACCTTGTTGTTTTTCATGCACCTTAGCATGCCTTCCAGGAGAATCTGCTCCAAGATTTTGGCAGGCACAGAGGTGAGACTAGCTAGTCTGTAATACTCCGGGTCATCTATTTTCCCCTTCTTGAAAATGGGGGTTATATTTCCTTTTTTTTCAGTAGTTGGGAACTTCACCTGACTGCCATGATTTTTCAAATATGATGGACAGTGGACAATAAAAGAGGAAACAAAGAGGAAACACAACAAACAAGAGATATGTTATATGTCACCCTTAATATGAGACATCTTGCCTGTGTATCAAGCCATTTCAGAGTCTGCATTGAATTTCTCATTATCGGAAATGTTCTCTGGCTCCTGACAACACCATCTCTCTCCTCAAACCTGAAACTGAGCATTATAAATGCCATTTATAGGGAACTGATTAATGTACTTGCTTTAAAGCTATTCTTAATGAAACACAAAATCCCATCATAACAGGATATGAAGTTAGAATAAACGATTCTTTCAGCCTTTGTAACTTGGAAAACTAAATATTCTTTAAATCAGCCTTTGAAAAGATCCAGCTTTTTTAAAAAAATCAGCTTTTTAAAAGCTTCTTAATAATTTTAGTATATGAAAAGGTCACTTGTGTTTCCTCCAAGAAATGAGAGACTGATCAGATATTATAGCAAATTACAAATAAACATGAACTGCGCTTTTACTTCAATGAGATGTTAGGTTTGCAAGTCTGTTTTATCTAGGTATTGTCAGGGCCCTGAAGGCACCACCAGACCTGGTGTCCCCACCCTGCCTCCTGGGCTCCCTCCTCCTGTCCTGGCTCAGGACCTCATTTTAGTCCCAGGGACAGCAGACCCCAATGACACCATAGCAGGGCCCATCTCCAGCTCTCCACAGTCTTGCCCTGCCTGGCCATGGCCCCTGATGCGCTGGTCCCACCTGCGGGTGAATATCCCAGCCCAGCCTTGGCCCATCTTCTAGTGCCAGGTGCCACCTGGCTGCTCTGTCTGGGGCAGTATGCCAGACCCTGGGTGCCAGACTCTCCCCTGACAGGATCGGTGAGGCCCTGACACCTCTAGTGTCCAAGCAGCAGGGATCCACTGGCCATTTCAGTGTCTTGACACTGGTAATGTGCTTGGGGACACCAGTCAGACAACAGAAAAGAAGTCATAGCTCCCTTTGCAACAAATAAGTTATAGTAACTTAGAATCACAGAATCATTTAGGTTGGAAAAGACCTTTAAGATCATCCAGTTCAACCATTAACCTAGCACTGCCAAGTCCACCTCTACACTGTGTCCCTAATGCCACACTACATATAGTTCAAATGCCTCCAGGAATGCTGACTCCACCACTTTCCTGGGCAGCGTGTTCCAACTCTTCACAACCATTTTGGTGAAGAAATTTTTCCTATCATCCAATCTGAGCCTTCCCTGGTGCAACTTGAGGCTATTTTCTCTTGTCCATTCACTTGTTACTTGGGAAAAGAGACAGGCATCCACCTTGCTGCAACCTCCTTTCAGGTAGCTGTAAAGAGCAGTAAGATCCCCCCGAGCCTTCTCTTCTCCAGACTAAACAACTCCAGTTCACCCAGCTGCTCCTCACAGGACTTGTGCTCTAGACACTTCACCAGCTTTGTTGCCTTTCTCTGGACATGCTCCAGCACCTTAGTGTCTTGTAATGAGGAGCCCAAAACTGAAACCGGTATTCAAGTTTGTTCTCTTTATTGTGGACCATTCTCCTAGACATTGTGTCTGTTGAAAATCTCAAAAAGCTTTACTGGCAGTGACAACTTTTCTTCCATGTATACTGATTAGTGCTGAGGCAAGACTACAGCTTTTTGTTATTCCACCAGAAACTTCCACAGTTTGCTGCAATATTTCAGCAACAATTACTTCCCGAATGCTAGATACTCAGGCTTTTAGCCAAAACATACATTGTACTGCAAGTTTAGGTTGAGGATCACCATTTCTGACTGTGTGGTTATAAGGTGCCATAACCTAGTATGCTTATCTTCTTCTGGAAATGTAAATATATACAGTAAACATGCCTATAATGATAATTCCCCCAAAGTAATGTTTTAGGGAATTCATAAGTACTGACAGAAGAGAAATTTATGAGGCAATGAGAATCTCTTTCCATACTTTAGGTCAAGACTTTATTTTTCACTTATCTTCTGGAGGGAAGTTGGCAATACTTTTTTAAGAATATGTGCATTAAATAACTGTCTAAAAATAGAAGAACATAAAAATGAGATTAGAGCAATAAAAAGTAATAAAATTTTAAATTTGTTCTTCTATGAGGAGAGAACTGTAGTACTCATGAACTACAATATTAAGTTCATTATTTACCACTAGTACCTGGAAAATATATTAGATGCTTCAGTTGCACATTGAATATTGCAAAGGAATTGAAACACCATATAGAGGTTTGTGCAGTAATCATTATACCAGATTTCTAACCAGTCTTTTCTGAAATCACTGGTACCTAGCACCCAGGTTTGAAAAACATACTTCTGGGTGTATAACTATTGCCACAGATGTTTGGTATATTAGACATTCAGTAGACTGCTATGATCAGGGGTTTGGTACTCAGAAATTCCTGCAGACCAGTCAGAAAAAACATATTTTTCATAACAGATCAGAGTTGCTGTGCCTGCAAATCTCATTCCTGTGCAATATAAATCTAGTTTTTATAGAGCTATCTTCTTTAGAATGGCAGTTTTCTATGAAAAATAAAACTTTCCCAAAAACTCATGATGGTAACATTTCCTAAAGCTCCAGGATTCCAGTAATACCTTCACCAAGTAGAACAATTACAGTCTTTCCACTTAAAGACACAAATAAGCTACTATTTGCACAGTTTGGCAATTCTTTAAATATAAAATACATAGTCTTCTGTAAACAGTCCAGACAACCAGTTATGATCAATAATTGGATTTTGCTACTGACTTGAAAATAAAGAGTTACTTCTAACCATTGTGAACACTTAACATTCATAAACATGTTTCATAAATATGAGACTGACATCTCCCATTATATTCTGTAGTCTGGCAGCAAAGTGGCTCCCTGGGTTTTGGATGCAAAATATCTTTCTGAGAAAAGATTACATCTTGAGCAAATACATTTAAGAATGCATTACAACAAGAAAAAAAAAAATGAAGCTGGTCCTAAGGAGATAAAGGCATGTAATTTTCATCTTTATTCCAACACTTTAGAAATGGGAAAAGAGTGCTAACAGCTCTGCTAGGAGCTGTTCATCCTGTAGCATTTCTGCCTGTTTGGGGTTTTTTTCAGGTTTACATCAACCATGAAGAAAATTAGTCCAGGTGGTGAGGATCAGCCAAGGTGAAACTAGGGGCTTAACTGTAAGATATTAGCAGACTGTGTTTCTTACAGAATTACAGAATGTTTAAGGTTGGAAGGGACCTCTGAAGGTCATCTGGTCCAACCCTCTTGCACAAGCTGGGTCATTTATAGCAGGCACATGTCTAGACAGATTTTCAATATCTAAAAGAATGAAAACTTACAGTCCTTCCGGGAAACTCGTGCTAGTGCTCAGTCAATGAAAAAGTGTTTCCTTATGTTCAGACGGAACCCCCTGTATTTCTGCTTGTGCTCATTACCTCATCTTGCAAAGGGCACCATTGAAAAGAGCCTTGCTCTATCTTCTCATTTGAGGACCCTCGGGTGTTTCCGCCACACCTCCCAGTTTTCTGTCATCAGCAAACTTGCTGATTGCATCTCTGCCCGTCTTCCAGATCATTAATGAGGATGTTGAACAGGATTGGATGCAATGTTGATCATCACTGCACAGAAACATTCCTTCTGTTGTTCAACTGTTTGTTGACGTCCTCACAATGTATGTGATAGAAGTGGAAAAAAGCTGTTTGATTTTCCTAGCAACTTTATGTAGCATGTCTAGGGTGGTACACAGAAGAAGACACACACAAAATACACACAAACATATACATACATATTTAAATAGATTTGTAACACAGTGTTTAACATGCTGCTCTGGCCACAGTTTGGATGCAGACCTGTAGGCATTATTTTGCTCTGTGTTCTCTCTATTTACGGTCCAATCTGTGGCATCTATCTTCTCCCATCCACTGTACAAAATATATTGTTGCCTAAGGGAGTCCAGAAACTGCCAGAAAAGCCAAACATAAAAATGAGGAACAGAGGATTCCTAAATTCTCAGAATGAAAATCATCTTGATTATAAGGGAACAGTCAAACTCTCTTAAATATATCATTTGTGCTATTCCCAGTGAATGTATAGAAAAGAGAGCTATGATGTTGTGCTTTGTGATCTCCACAAATTGCAAATTATGATGCTGCACATAGCTTTTGTGGAAATTATTATACAGTCTGCGCTGGCAGCACAATGTCAGTTTAAAATGGTAATTGCATATAAATATGACTTACAGGGTTCAGCTTATAAGTAATTTTAGTTACTAATATAAACAAGTATTAAGTAATGATGAAAAAACATTTTGTAGCTACTAAGATTTGATCCTGTTTCTTTTATGTTGTCTCATTTTCTGCTGAGTGTATAATATTTTTTTTTTCTGTTTTCTACTCTGAAGTAAAGCAAAATTCGAATTTTCTGGACTTTTTCTGAAACAGTCAATGAATTCCTAATACTCAGTACAACAGGAAGTGTGAAACATGTCTGGTGTAATGTTACTGAAAAAGTTTAGTATATGGAATTGTATCTAGATGCATGTGCCTCATTCATTCTGCTTGCTTCCATGAAATCAGTGAAGTGATGTGCAATATAATAATTACTAATAACATGGCAATTCAAGATTTTGCTCTGTTATCCTGCTATCTCATAAAATCAATTACACTTACATGTGGCAAACAGGTTCCCATGCATACTAAGAAGCTTGCTAGCTTGTAGAATAGATTCTACACTACACCTGATCTTGACTGCAATTCAGGGAGGTATGGAGTGATATCTGTTTCCACTGGAGACTAATCTGTTTGTTAGTCTTGCCAGGCTCTGCTCAATTCAGTGGGGTTACATGGAATTCAATTGAAAACTATTGGAATCTTTTACATGCTAAACTTACACATCCACCAAGTTGTTTCAGTACTTTTTCTGTCTAAATGGATTACAGTCACTGGTCCCATATTACTGGAAAATGGCCAATTTTATAGATTGGTGTTAAATTGGTATTAGGCTATTTGATATCTTTCCTCCAAGTATGAATTACTGGGGGCTCTGGAATACAAGAGCCATGCAATAACAGGGAAAATAACCAGGAATATCTTGATGATCTGTCTCTGATACAGGGTTATTAGTATTTTTCTTTAAGAGTCACCAGGCAAAATAGGAAATTTGAAAGCATCTTTTTGTCCACCTTTATACTAGTTTGACACACACATATATACACATATATATACAATGCATTGTCAAGTCATCAGTTTTTAAATTGTTTGTTTTTTTTTTATTAATTTCTGTATACATTTGTCTTCTGATGTATCATCATTGCACCTCCCTTCTTTTCACTGTTATCTTCACATATATTACTGAAAATACTCTCATGTTTCTCAGCTGAAATTACACTAGAGGTGATGCCAGGTGGAGGAACAGAAGATTATTCTGACAGTGGGTTTTTCTTCATTAGAACATGATAAATGGACTTCAGCAAGGCTTGGGACACTGTCTCCTATGACAACCTCATAGGCAAGCTCAGGAAGTGGGGGCTGGACAAGTGGACTGTCAGTTGGACTGAGAACTGTCTGAATGGCAGGTCTCAGAGGGTTGTGATCAGTGGCACACAGTCTAGTTGGACAACCACAAATAGTGGTGTTCTCCAATAGTTACTGGGTCAAATTTCTGCATCAATGACTTGGCTAAAGGGATTGAGTGCTTCCTCAGAAAGTTTGCTGATGATATGAAAATAGGAGTAGTGGCTAATACCCCTGAGAGCTGTGCTGCCATTCAGAAGGATCTAGACAGGCTATAGAGCTGGGCAGAAAGGAACTCAAAAAAGGTAATCCAGGATCCTGCATCTGGCAATGAATAACTTCAGGCACCAGAACAGACTGGTAGCTGACCTGTTGTAGAACAACTATGAGGAGAGTGACCTGGGGGTCCTGATGGACAACAAGCTGTCCATGATCCAGTAATGTGCCTTTGTGGCCAAGAAGGCCAATGGTATCCCGGGCTGCATTAGGAAGAGCACTGCAGCAGGTTGAGGGAGATAATCCCCCCACCTCTATTCAGCCCTGATGAGATCTCACCTGGAGTACTGTGTCCGGTTTTGAGCTCCCCAGTACAAAAGAGACATGCAGCTCCTGAAGCAAGTATAGCAAAGTACTACTAAGATGATTAAGTGTCTGCATTATCTCCTTTTCAAGGAAAGGTTGAGGAAGCTGTGCCTGTTTAGCCAAGAGAAGTCTCAGGGCGAATCTGATTAATGTGCATAAGCATCTGAAGGAAGGGTGTCAAAAGGGCAGGCCATACTCTTCTTTGTGGTTCCAGGCAATAGGATGAGGGGCAATGGGTGTAAATAAAAATACAGGAAGTTTCACCTGAATATGAGGAAGAATTCTTTACTGTGAGGGTGACTGAGTGTTGGAATAAGTTGCTCAGAGAAGCTGTGGAATTTCCTTCCCTGAAGGTAACCCTGAGCTGTCTGGATACAATCCTCAGTAAGGTGCTCTAGGTGACTCTGCATGAGCAGAGAAACTGGACTGGAGGTCCTCTAGTGGTCCCTTCCAGCCTTAACTATTCTGTGATTCTGTGATTTTGTAATTGCTGTTGTTGTCTAACTTCTGCATTTTCATCCGTCATACTATATTAGAGACTTAGATTGCTTTTTCTCCTTAGTACATTTTTTGTCTTAATACTACATCTATTATTTGAACAAACCAATTCAGAATCTGTATGTTTTGTAAACCAAAATGTAGACTTTTTAGCCAGATCAAGACTACAGTTATTTAGATCTTCATGAAGACCCTACATTTGGTGAAGAAAACCATTAATTTTCAAGGGAAATCAAATCAAAATTGCTTAAAAAAAGATGCTGGAAATTTTCACAGCTAAAATATTTCCACTGCAAGCCAAAGAGTCAAAATTTTACTTGGAAATATTTTACAAGGTTCCATGCTATCGAATATCCCACTCTCTTGAATAATGAACTTTAATCATTTTAACATGAGTAGGAAAAAATGAAAACTCCAATCTGCAATCTGATATATAATAATACTGCTCTTGTAAGCAAAATTTTAGCTGTTACTTTTGTTAAAACCGAAGGCCTGGAAATACAGAGAAGAGAGTCAGCCAAGGTGCAGAAAACGGTATCTCTGTAACAAAAAGCAGCAAAAATTGAAAATATGGATTTTATTGTCTGAAAATTTGGGATCCATTTCTGAAAAGTCACAGAGCAAAATTATTTGTTGTGTAAGTATTACTGATTTGCACAAGGAGTACAAGTTCTTATTTACCATGAAAGATTAATTCACTGTAAGTAGAAGAACATGTACATCAAGGTTCCATTTAACTTTTAAATAATGTCTGGGGGTGGGGGTGGGGGAAATAAGAAAGAAAATAGCGACTGAAATAAGTATAAAGAAAGAGTTTATTGACAAAAAACCTCAAACAAACAAAACCAAATTACAACCCCCCAAAACCAACAGACCAGTGTAAAAGAGTAAGAAAACAGAGGTCTCTGTTCAGTAAAATAATTGGTCTTCTACATCTCTTAGTAGTGTTCTGCAACTATTCTCAAATGTAATCTTTAAAGCTTAGATTCGGTGGCACATGCATATTCACAAACATGTTTCATCCCCTTATGGACTTATGTGAACTATTCTGTGCTTGTAATAAAAGTTCTGCTTCTGACTAGCTATCCTTTTTTAATGTAGAAGAGATATGTGACAATGTTCCCTTCAGATCAGTTCTTTGATCCTGTAACAGAAAGTAGCAAGGTTCTAGATATGCAAAACACTAACAACTTTTACATTACATGAAGTATTAGCTGTTTATATCACCTAGCTGAATTACGTTGAATAGAAGCAAATTATAGTGAACATCAGTATACCAGTTCCTTTGTTTGAATTCTGCATTACGTAAGAAAAAAAGAGGTAATGAAATTAAATGTGAATCCTGAATTACCTGTGTATGTTTTGATGGATCTTTCAGTGCAACAGAGTCCTATTGATCTGAGTGGTGCTAAGGATTCTTTTACATGTAAATATCCTGAGTAGATTTGGAAACCTAATTTTGACTGCTCTCCTTTTATTGTGCATTTGGCTGATAGCTTTATTGCTTAGTTTAATTATTCTGATTAAACACCCAATTGCACATAAGTGTGTTTTGCAGAACAGAATTTGGCCCATAAGGAATTTCACAGAATATTCCTTTCATTTGTTTTTTTTTCTTGCTAGGAATAAAAAGTACCCACCCAGATTTTCAAGTTGCTGGGGTGATAGTTATATAGCCTTAATTTTCTTACAGAGCAGTGCAATTAAATTTAAATCAACATGAACTTTAATTAAGCATGGTATTGACACATAAACTCTTTTTTTTTTACAGAAATAAAGTTCAGTCATATAAACATGTAAATTTTTATGAGGGAATTATATTTAACAACCCTTGGATTACATGCATATCTTTAAATAGCATGAAACCACTTGTGCACAAGGTTATTTTTAGCCTATTAATTTGGTGAAGGTTGATATGAAAAAGCAAAAGTTTAGATAAAAAAGCTTCAACCCCATTTTACATAATAACAAAAATGGTTTGTACAGTGCAAGTGCAATGTGACAAATCACTAGGACACGTGCTGTCCCTGCACCTTCCTTTTCCACTCACTACTTTCATGAACTGCAGTAGTACATCCCCAACATCATTCTATTAGAAAATTCAGACCAGTTCTGCAAGTAACTTTCTCCTTTATTTTTTTTTGGTTACTGACTTTCATTAAATATGTACAATTCAAAGTACCTTATAGGCTGTTGGTTTGTTATTATTCATGAATATATGAATATATGCAATAGACTTCACTGATGATATTGACTAGGTGTTCACTAATCACAATAGTCATGTACATATCCAGCTCACAAAAAGACACTACCATTTAGCCACTTTGAGACATCCACGATAAAAGGCCAAAACTTTCTAGAATCTTGGTTTCTATTCTGCTACCCAATGCAGGCATTTAGTAACATTTGAGGCATTTCAGCATATGCAAGACTTGCACAGGGAAATAGTATCTTTGCCAGCAGACTTGTGGGTGACCTCTGTTTTTCTGGCCTACCACCATGAGGTCATGCACAAAACATTATATTATCTCAAACAGTGTAGATTGCCATATTTTGGCAACTGAAGCTGCAAACCTAGGCAAGCAGAAACTAGAAAAAAAATCTTTTCTTTTTTCTTCTATTCTACAAGAACCTTTGAACATAATATAGCCAGGAAAGGGAGCCTGAATGCCTTTTTAGCATAACAGATAGCAGGAAGTGACTCTGGAATACACATATATAATGACAGATGAATGAAGGCCACAGGATAAGATCAAAAGTTGAACTCCTGACAGATCACATTGCTCAGGTGGTAGCTTACTCTTTGGATCTGTTTTGAACAGCTCAAAAGCACTCTAAGACAAATTTGCTTAAGGCAATAGTCTTAAAAACAGTGGATGCACAGTCATCAGTTTTGTGCTCTGCTTTATGTAAGTGGATAGACACAGATACAAGATCAAAAATAATGGTGTAAATAGGTCTGCAGTTAGATGACTACCTATTCAGAAGAACAGCAAAGAAATGGACTATTTTTTCTAAGATAATTATTTCTTTTTTTATTAAGGTAAATTTTATGTGAAAGAAAACATATCATTCTATGCAGGCATGCTACATTGTGAAATGTATCTGTTAATGTATCCTTCAGATTCCTCTCTGTTCTCTTTCTCATGGAGATTCTGGCAGCTGATATGGAAGTATAGTATTGGCAATACTGACAGCTTTTATCAAGTCATCATCATTTTATTTGAGAGTAATGCATGAGAAGTCTAAAACTACCAAATTTTAGCCATTCTGCCTGAGAAGCTGCATATCAGATCTATCCTTAAAAAATGCAAGCCTACATGAGTCTAGGAATGTTAGCAAGGAAGAGACTTCCCTATTCATGACTGATTCTGCTCCTGCTGACTGAGAATGGATTTAGGTACCACAGCTTTTAACACTTGGCACTTGTTATTTCATTAACTTTTCTATAGCTTCTCATAATGGGGAACAAGAGATAACACAATGTTGAAGGTACAAAATGCTACAGACAGAAACCATATGTCTCATTCTTCAAGAAGACTGAAGAGAAAATAGTAAGGAAGACAGAATAAGGTACAGGAATCTGATGATGAACTAGAGCCAAAGATGCAGTATCCTGAGTCAAAAAGCTTGAAACAAAAAGAACAGCTGAGTGAAACAAGAATTAGATGGGCTAAGAAGTCAAAATATATTCTATGAATAGGTCAATGTGGTGTCAAGTTGGCTTTACTGAAATGTGCCCAAGGATAAAAAGCCAGAGGAGCGTACTGGGATGAATGTGTGTAGAACAGAAGAAAAATGGGAGCTGGAATCAGGAATTTGCCTGAGAAATAGGGACAAACCAAAACAATATTGATCATCTCAGGGAAAAGAAAAGAAAAAAAAAAAGAAATAAAAGTAAAAAGCCACTATTTCAACATAGCATGTTCTACCAAGGCACATTGTAGAAAATACCTCCTCCATCTTTAAATGTCCACAAAACCCACCCCAAGGTATAAATTCAAATGGTGTATGTTTGAGGGAACTCATCCTTTACAACCCTGACTGACAAAAGATATAATCAGAGCTGGTAGTGACATGACTTTTTTCCTGTGCCCTGAGCAGTTAGATTTTATTGTTTCATTTGGTTTTTTTTTTCTATTGTTGTTTTTTGGTGGTTTTTTTTCTGTTTTGTTTTTTTTTTTTTTTTTTTTTTTGGTGGTTTTTTTTTTTTTTTGTTTTTTTTTGGTTGTTTTTTTTCTGTTTTGTTTTTTTTTTTTTTTTTTTTTTTGGTGGTTTTTTTTTTTTTTTGTTTTTTTTTGGTTGTTTTTTTTCTGTTTTGTTTTTTCTTTTTTTTTTTTTGAGGGGGTAGTATGGAAAATCAGATCAGGTCTCAAATTCTGAAACAGAGGATAGTAACTCTGTGCTGTTGTTCCTTCTATGTACAGTGGAGAGAATGGTGCATATTTATATTACAAGGATGTCATTAACATGCATTCACTAGTATTTAATGTAATGATGTATATTATATAAAGGGGGACATGCAAAAACACAGGAGGAATTGCTCCTGTATTCTGAATGTGCTTTGAATATTGTGTGACAAATATGGTGTGTGTTTATTAATGAAAAAGAAAGGGAATTTTTGACTTTTTGCTTGCCAAATAAATGCGGCCTCTTCCATATACTCAAAGGTGCTGGCAGCTCCTGGGAAAATCATAAGGTAACATCTAATTAAAGACCATATGTACATGAAAAAAACAAATTAAAGTCAAAGACAGAACCTTAGCAGTAACTTTTTTACCTTTTATGAGTGGATGACTTCCTAACCCATACAAAGAGTCTTTTAACCTAATTTTTATAAGTCCGTAATATTACTTAACTCAAAAGAGGCAGCTAATGCAAGCTACAAAAGAGTGATTGAATGAAGTGTGCTTCAGAAACCTTGCAATATGAAGCAACCCTGGTTGTGTCACAACCCACTCTCTTTCCTGTATTATTTTGCTTAATGCACAAAAATTGCTCTTTTCAGATTTTCTTCTGGCACTAATGGATGGAAAGGCATCTTCTGAAGTTCATATTTATAACAAAGTTATCTGCTCTTATTTGTACAGTTCTAAAGCTCTGTTAAAAATCCGAAGCTCTTACTACTGTCTTCAGCTCAGCAGACAAGTCCCTTTTATGCACAGAATTTCTTAATGCTGCAGAACATCTTCTGAAAGTAATGATTTTGTTCAGCTGCCCTTGTCTTCCTCTTCCCATTTACACCGACTCTAAAAGTGTCTCAATCCTGGAGGAACATTTTAAAAGCTGAATAAAAAGCCAGTATGTAAGTTTTTCAATAGTATGCAAGTCAACTACAAATGCAATAAGTGAAAGGCTCTCAGGTTCATTGAAAATCATTGTCTGGGTTCACCTTTTATTTTTTATTAAAACTGATGTACAGGTGCTGTCCAGAGCCAGTCTGTCAAGGGGGCCAGATAGCTTCTCTTCTGAATTTTGTTAAATTCACACTGGAAGCATGTGTTGTTTTTTATCTTGAGGAGGAAGTGTGACAGCACAGGTGTACTCACTGTCAGGTATTTCATTGCCTTTGACTAAGAACACCACCTACAAAACCCAAGAGAATTAGAAAATAGATCCAAATGTAATTGTAATGCTTTTAAGAAATACAATGATTAAATGCTTTCACCTCTTCCTAAAGCTAAAATAATAGCTAAATCAGTAACAGAATTATGTGAAAAAAATGTAGTATTCCCAGGATAATTCGCATAATTTGAGAGTGAGTACTAGTGGTACAATAGCAGTATAATGATAAATAGGAGTATGTGGTAAAATCACCAGTCATACACTGTTTTTATAAATAATATGATCAGAATTCATATAAAAAATTTCTTAAAGCCCTTATAACATTAATGGTGAGGACAAGGAGAGATTAAAAAAAACAGAATGAAGGCAAATCAAAAATCTCGTGATGACAAGATACATTATCAAAAATGTTAGCTTTTAGAAGTCACTACTTGATAAATAAAAATACTATGGACCCCAAATCAGAATTCTTAAATGGTTCTTTCTAGAAAAGCTAACCTTACACTGTTGCTCTTTAATTCTGTAAATATGAAGAACAGGGTATGAATTTTAATATTGATAGATACTACTGTGCACATTCCTCAGAAATGTGTGTGCATATATTCCACTATTCTGTCTAAAAAATATGACTGTAAATATTTACACTTTACACTTATAAGCCTTAATTGGGACTGAGCTGCTAGTTGGTTGAATGTTGCACAAACAAGTAAAAATGTAATACTGTGTCTGCAGATAACGTCAAAAAAAAAAAAAACATGCAGGAAAAATTTAAAGTTTGTGACACAACACCTGCTAATAAGTGTAATAAACCAAATGGAACTGATCTGTTAATTAAATTTGATAATGAAGAAGGTGTTTGCTCTGAATATTTTCCCATTGAAAATCAGAACTAAATACAGGAGTCTGAAAAATAAAGAAGAGGCAAATATCTACATGGATGTAATCTGAAACCTACTGCTTAAAATGAGTACCACTAACTTGTGTTTTGCACAAACTAACATAGGCACTAATATGATTAGAATGAACATGGCTATTGTAGATACCAGATAATATCCCACTGACTGATTTTTTGAAAGCTATTCTAATTAGGATCAATGCAGAATTTTTTATGTGCATAATTATGGTATGAATTTTAATCAGTCCAAAATTATTTAGGAAGAAAATTAGTTTTAGGAAGGAAGCTGATTATTAAGTAAATAGATAACTAAAAGCAATGTTATAATTTGTTTTTAATGACATTGAAAATGATTTTTTCTTTTCCATTGTAAATTCTTGTTAATGAAAACTTTGGATGTGTTTCAGTTTTCTTTAAGAAAAGATTTATGCTTCTGAGTTATGCTCCCTCATTTCATGCCATAATTCTCTTCAGCCTTAATGAAAAAAATATTCAATCATTAGCTGCTTCTCATCACTAGCAAGGAGCATGTGACAGTGGAAAACTACTATAGATTAGGGAGACAGGTTTCCTTTATTGACACTGATGAAAAGAAATCACTAAAAAAGAATTACAGTAGAAGCCTGACTTGGTTTTTTCTACATTCTTATCTTTTGCATGATATTTCTCTTAACTGATAGTAGCTCCTCACTAAATATGAAGGAGTCTAAAGAGTTTAGGCTGGTTAGCATCTCTGAATATCTTCTATGAATCTAATCAGGCATCACAATAATTAAAGTGGAGTGGGATGAGGAGAGGAAGGGTGAGAGGTAGAATTCCCCTTTTATACTCATGGTAGAACATTCAGCATCTCAGGTATAAACTTGGGAGGCTTAATATACTTTAAATAAGCCTTTATTAGTTTATAATTTCTGCATTGTATGTCTTCTCAATATTCTGAAAACACACTATTAGAGTCAGTACTAACAAATTAATAAGGAGGCAAAGCTGCTACATAGCTGGATACACTACTGTGGAACAATTCAGATGACAAATCAAACAGATACAGCTTGGTTTGAAACTGTATTTCTTACATTACAAACAAATTAAGTAGCTATGTGACTTCTTCAGAAAAGTCATTCTCTTTAATTTATTATTGAATTTTTTTGTTTGGAATGTTGCACTACATTTCCTTCCTAATAGACAAAAAAATTACTTACCTGGGAGATGATTACTTTTTTCTTTGAGACCTTTGAAGTCTACACTTCAGGCAACAAAAACATTTGACCAACATGGTGAGATTAAACCACTCTGCAATTAAAGACCTTCATGCAAAAAAAATCAGTAGCCCAATTTTCACTTTAAACAGATAATGCAGTTTTAGTAGGACTACATCTGAATTGCTAGATAAGTACACTCAGTGCTGTGACCCATAGCCATGGTCTCATGATCATCCATGTCAAGAAGTATCTTGCAAACTGTTTCTCTCTCCTTCCTTGGTCTAGTTTAACTTCTGACGCATTTTAATAAGATAAACATATAAGAAAGTGCATGTGACTTTATAGCAATCATGAAATTTAGAAACAGTCAAGATGAGCACCTGAACCTGCAGAACAGGAAATGCTCCTTTATGCCACAGTTCTTTCAGCTTAAAGCCATTCCCCCTTGTTGTGTAACTACATGCCATTGTAAAAAGTAATAATAAAGCCAATCTTTGTTTAACAGTGGAAGAATATTCCAGATGCAGCATAAAGACAAGTCAAAGGAAGTCTTGATACAGATTTCAATAGACTCCAAATACATTTTGATAGCTTTATTTTTAAAAATGCTTATTTTTATCATAGATTATTGACTTAGAGTTTTAGTTATTTTTTAATGTAACTGATTGCAGTGATAGTCTTCTCATCACATGCTGTCCCATCCTGCTCAGTGGGTGTGGAGGGAAGTGATCTTTCACAATACTCTGCAGAGTTAACAGGAAAATGACAGGCACCCAGAGATTAAAAAAATAAAACAAGGATGGGTTGTTTTTTTTTTTGTAAGCTTACTTGAAACTGTGTCAGGAGGAACAAAAGTCTTGTCAGGTTCTTATTCTTAGAATCAGAGAATAGAATAGTTAGGGTTAGATACGACCTTAAGATCATCTTTTTCCAATCCCCCTGCCATAAGCAGGGACACCTCACACTAAACTATGCCACCCAAGGCTTCATCCAACCTGGCCTTAAACACCGCCAGGGATGGAGAACTCACAACTTCCTTGGTCAACCCATTCCAGTGCCTCACCACCCTAACAGGAAAGAATTTCTTCCTTATATCCGATCTAAACCTCTCCTGTTTAGGTTTGAACCTGTTACCCCTTGTCCTGTCTCTACAGTCCCTAGTGAAGACACAAAGTAGAAAAGGAAAGAAAAAAGGAAAGAAAACAGAGAGATAGGATCACCACCCCATGGGTCCAGCAATGCCTTCTCTGTCAGAGAGTGGAAATTCTCTTGGTTGCAGTTCTTGTGATCAGTCACCCCACCAGAATCCAATGTAAACAACCACAAACCACACTGGTAAACAACAGTTTTGCCTTTTTATTGGGTCAGGGTCTCTTGACTCTTCCCACAGGTGAGGCACATTTCCAAGCCTGCATTATGTCATGAGCAGTTGTGGAACGTTCCAGCCGGTGCCAGAAGGATCTTATGAGACCCTTTTGATGTTAATGCTGAGCACTGACAGGCGCTGCAGTGTTTGTGCTGCTGTTTTGAGGCAGTTGGTCTTCACTGCCTCAGGGCAGACACACAGGAAACCATCTCCCACCTCCCTGGAGTTCTATCCCTGCTCTGCCCCTGCCCGTTTGCTCAAGCAGTAATGAGCTGTCAGTGCCTTCTGTCTTTTGAGTTGCTTTGAGAGAAACACAAGAAGGGTTTCTTGAACATCACACGTGTTAAACCCGTCTCTCCCTCTCCCCCCTCCCATTACTGCATTGTTATAGCATACTTTCAGTTTTATAGTAAAGCTAGTCAGGTTTCAGATGACTGTGAGTAAAAACATTTTTCAAACAGATTTTGAAGTGTCCATTAAAACCACTTAAAATAAATATTATGACATTTTGATCTACAGATGAGCTTTCTACGTAACTACACCAGTAACTTTTAAATTGACCAAATGACACATTCTTTACTTAATGATTCATTCACCTCACCAGCTTACAGAAACCTTCATGTTCCCCTTTAACCTGAGAATTAACTGAATCACAGGTTTCACCAGGCAAGATTTCACATTTTTACATAATGCAATCGTTTGTAAGTATTTATTTCTGACAAAGGAAGGAAAAGAATCCTTTTGTGAATATGCTCCAAAGAGGCACTATTTTGGGGAGGAAAGGCCTTGGTTTTTTCTTCCCAAGACTAGATTGAAAAAATCCAAAGAGTTACCTTGTTCTTTTTTTGTAGTTTGCCCCAGTGTTGATGAGGCCTGAATTTTCAGTAGTCATCTTACCTGTGTAAAGTGCGGTAAAGTCAAAAGAAAAATCTTCTGAGAAGATGCTATTACTGCAGAATTTTCTAAACAAATGTAAAGTGGGGCATTATTACAAAAATATTTTTCAGAAGACATCATAAATGACACAAATAACAAGAAAAATATTTAAGAAAGAAGGCTGATACTAAGCAACTATGTTCAAAGCTACAAGTACTTTTTAGAACAGTAGGTAAGTGGGAAGAGGTTGACCTTAGAGTAATTCTTCATCAACAAGCCTTCTTTCAGATGTTCACTGGAAGGTCAAAATTTTAATATTGCATAATACTGAACATTAATAGGAGTGCAGGACTAAATCTTCCAAGGTGTGAAGTGAGGCAATGCTGACCTTTAAGTGCCTACCTCCACTGTTCTCCATGACTTTCTGAAGTCCTCAAAACAGCTCACAAGAACACAGTACGGGACAAAGAACGAATCAAAGCTGTGGGAATACTAAATAAATCCAGAGAAAGAAAAATGGTCAAGAAAAGAGCGGGCTTATGTCCTTAAAAAAGGACTACTTGGTCAGAAGTAGGACATCTCTTGGCTATGTAAAGAAGTGTAGTACAGAAACAGCAGCAGAGCCTATATTCATATCCCTAAGGAAGACCGTATCAAGAACCTTTTGTTTGTCACGAGGCCAAGATTTTCAGAGTATATTGCCCTCACTGAATATCATTCTGTTTAGGTCTTCTTTGAGCATTTTTCATTTGAAAGAGTTTAAAATTCTCTGAGAATCACATCTGTGCTTATTAGGCTGGTGTCATGCCAAAGCTGTGTGTTACATGCCACAGTGCTTGACATAGCAGTGTGTCAGTGATGCTCAGTGGTCCAAAATCTGAGTGTGCAGTGTTCCAGGTGACTGTGAAAGCCAGAGTCAAGCCTGACTCATGAAATATGGTTGAAAGAGCAAATAATACCCAAAACAGCAACCAGGTACAGACTCAATGGAAGCCAATTGTGTCATCCGAGCAGTAGGCATGGAACATGAATTTTTCAGAATGGAATTTGACTTCAAAATCCGATTGTTTTCTTTTCAAGATATTGGTATGTTTCAAACACACAGTTTAGTTATGTTTTTGCAATTGTTTTGTTATGTGTTTACAACTTCTATTCCTGCACATATAGCTGGAATATCAATGATAACATACCGTCATATTGGTGAGATTCCCCAAGAGCCTTCTCTTCTGCAGAGTCCCCAGTGTTTCAGCCTTTTCTCATAGGAGAGATGCTGCAGTCCCTTTAGCATCTTTGTGGTCCTTTGTTGGACTCTCTCCAGTATGTCCGTTGCTCTTGTACTGAGGAGCCCAGAACTGGAGTCCAGCTGTGGTCTCACCAGGTCTGAATAAGGGGTAAAGGTCACCTCCCTCAACTTACTCGCAGCCCAGGTTACCATTCACCTTCTTCACTGTATGGACACATTATCTCATTTGACTTTCAGTCAGGAATCAGAAGCATCTCTCTGTCTCTAAAAAAATAAACCCTCATAATTCTAACAGTCCATATCAAGAAACTTAAACTTCTTAAGCAATTCATCTATAATTATGTTTTAATTAAATACTCTTTTAGTTTGGAAGGAATATCTAGTCAAAAAGAGAGACTTTATGCTAGAGGTCACTGAAATTTTCTGGGAATTCTCAAGAAGTGAAGGAACACAAACTCCCAAATTCCAGAAATCTAAGGATATATAGGGATAATGCAAGAAACTCCTTCCCTCTCTTTCTCCCCAAAATAAAGTTCAAAGATGAAGTAATTTCAAAGTTTCAGAGGAAAAAAGTGAAGTCCTTTTTTTAAAGTAACTTTTTTCTAGCAAAGCTGAAGTGGTGGAAGACTAATCACTCCTCTGCTATTCTCATTTGCAGTGTCCCATGTTATCATCACTCACATTCATAATACTCTGATGGCTAAGAATAAACCATAAAGGTCTTAAATGAAAGCAGAACAGCAGTGATATTCAGCTATTGATTCTATTTCTAAATGATAATTGCTACATTCAGCTAATGCTACAAAGGGGGAGAGCAGTTGTTTCAAGATAAGTTGATCACCGAAAGAAATATCTACTTCAGTAAGTTGGACAAAATAAAATCTCCACTTTTTATCAGATATCTGCAGCCTATTCACCAGAGTGAGGTCATTGAGTTTTCATTATCTTCACTAAATATAGTTGATTAAGTAGCTTGTCTTCTTAGTCTGTATCAAAGACTCATAGTTAGCTACGAGAAAGTCAAATTTTTGTTCTAAATGCTCACTTTGATTTCCAGTCAAGGAGCTTATCAAGCTTCATTTATATCTTGAGACCAAGCACAGAAAATCATAGTAGCTTTATTTATTCAGGAGGATCCATACCACATATTGAAGTTAAAAACCATGTGGTACTTTTTCATTAGACATACTGACTGGCTTACTGACAAATCTTTATCTAACTCCAGCTTAATTTGTAATCAGAGGAAAACATGTGGATGTTGGTGTTCTTTAATACAAATATTCATAAATCCAATATCCATCACCTGGATTGTGGCAATCACAAGCAGAAATACAAGCTGGGCAGAGAATGGATTGAGAGCAGCCTAAGGAGAAGGACTTAAGAGTGTTGGTTGGTGAAAACCTCAATATGAGCTGGAAGTGTGCACTTGGACCCCAGAAAGCCAGCTGTACCCTGGGCTGCATCAAAAGGAGTATGGCCAGCAGGTCGGGGGAGGTGATTTTTCCCGTGTCCCACTCTCATGAGACTTCACCTGGAGTAATGTGTTCAAAGTCAGGGGCCCCTAACACAGGAGAATCATGGAACTGTTAGAGTGAGTCTAGAGGAAGGCCATGAAGATGACCAGAGGGCTGAAGCACCTCTGCTGTGGAGACAGGATGGGAGAGTTGGGCTTGTTCAGTCTGAAGAGAAGGCTCAGAGAAGGCATTATGGCAGCTTTCCAGTACCTTAAGGGGGTCATACAAAAAATCTGGAGAGGGACTTTTTACAAGAGCCTGTAGTGATAGAACAAGGGGGACTGACTTTAAGCTGAAAAGAGGGAGATTTAGAGTAGCTATTAGGAGAAAATTCTTCACCATGAAGGTGATGAGACACTGGAAAAGGTTGCCCAGAGAAGCTGGAGATGCCCAGTCCCTGAAAGGGTAAGATCCCCCCTCAGCCTTCTCTTCTCCAGACTAAACAATCCCAGTGCCTTCAGCCATTCCTTATAAGACTTGTGATCTAGGACCTTCACCAGCTTTGTTTGCTGGATGCGTTCCAGCAGCTCAATAATTCTCGTAGTGAAGGGCCCAGAGCTGAACACAGTATTCAAGGTGTGACCTCACCAGTGTCAAGTACAGGGGGATTATTACTTCCTTAGTCCTTCTGGCCACACTGTTTGTGATACAGGCTGTTGGCTACATTAGCTGCCCGGTCAAATTTCTGGGTCATGTTCAACCAGCTGTCAATCAGCACCCTCAGGTCCTATCATCTGATGCTACAGTGAAAGAGATCTATCATCTCCACCTCCAAAATAAATCAAAATGCCAGACAACTGAGTGATTTCCTTTATATCTTGCATGATGAAAACTAAGTTTACCTCGTTATTTGAAAAAGTCCTAGAACATGCAATCAAAAATGTCCTGATGACCCAGGTTAGCCAGCCTTTTTCTGAACATGAATATTGGACAGACTGAATGATTATAATTGTGATTTTTGAAATGTGTTTGAAATTATGAAAATTTTGGAAGATAACACATTTTTTGAGATCTTTGGTTGTTACTATTTCTCCTTTTGTTTTCCTTTAGTTCAACTGATGAAATTGTACATAAATGAAAATGAAAATAAATTGTTTTTTTTCCACTCCACATAACATAATTTTAGTACTTCAAATAAGTTTCATATAACTCTTCTCTCATGGTCAGTAATCTTATTTGCCACGGATTAGTTTCTGATAGTCTCCCTATAAATTTTCTATATATGTGTATATATTTGCATGCATTACATTATTTAGTGTAATAGCAAGAAATTTGGCACTGACATTTGTTAATAGTAGAATACAGCACAATAGCTCAAATAATTTATCAGGTATAAAGTCACCAGCTAATGATAATGTTCAATACAAGCACACGTTAGAAATTGCCTCAAATTAGAAAAGGCAAAATTTTAAGCAGAGTTAAATTTACGATATTCTTCAGAGTGCCTAAATTATTTTCACTTTGAGATTGCTTTTAGGGTTCTTCTCATGGCATACCTAGTGTTTTCTCTTGTGTAGGTATTGTGTCATAGAATCATAGAATAGAGTAGTTAGGGTTGGAAAGGACCTTAAGATCATCTAGTTCCAACACCCCTGCCATAAGCAGGGACACCCCACACTAAACCATGCCACACAAGGCTTTGTCCACCCTGGCCTTAAACACCGCCAGGGATGGAGCACTCACAGCTTCCCTGGGCAACCCATTCCAGTGCCTCACCACCCTAACAGTAAAAAATTTCCAATCTAAACCTCCCCTGTTTCAGTTTGAACCTGTTACCCCTTGTCCTGTCATTACAGTCCCTCATGAAGAGCCCCTCCCCAGCATCCCTATAGGCCCCCTTCAGATTTGGCATAACTTCACTGCTTTGGAGCTCCAGTCTCACTGATTAATATAAAATAAAATTATAGAAAAGTTGGTAATATTGAGAAAAACTACAGTTTTAGGCTGTCATCATAGGATAAGAGTCATGGAGTAGTTAAGATAAGCAAGGATCTCTGAAGATCATCTAGTCCAACCTCCTGCTTAGAGCTCCAACAGGTTACTCATGACTGTTTCCTGTCAGGCTTGAATATCTCCAGAAACAGAGACTTTATCATAAGTTTTCTGGCCAGCCTTTCTAGAATTTGGTCACTATCAAAATTAAAAAAATATTTTTTTCTGATGTTGAAACACAATTTCCTGTGTGTCAGTTTGTGTCTGTTGCCTCTTGTCTTATCACTGGACTCTATCTTCTTTACATCCTCCCTTCAAGTATTTATACACACTGATAAGATGCCCCCTGAGGTTTTCCTGCTTCTGGCTATTTAGTTCCAGCTCTCTCAGTCTCTCTTTTTTGGAGGATGGCCCAGCCCCTTACTTATCTTTGTGGCTTTTCTCCAGAATGGCTCTAGTATGGCCATGTCTTTTTTGTACTGAAGCGCCCAGACCTGGACACATCACTTCAGATGTGGCATAACCAGTGCTAAGTAGAGAGAAAGGATCACCTTTTGTCACCTGGTGGTTTTGTTCTTCCAAATGCAAACCAGGAACCTGTTGGCCACTTTTGCTGTGAGGGTTCATTGTCAGTTTATTGTCCACCAGGACTCCCAATCCTCCTCTATTGATCTGCTTTCTGGCTTGTTGGTCCCCAGCCTTTACTGATGCATGTGGTATTCCTCCCCAGTGCAAGACCTTGCACTTTTCCTTTTGTTGAAATTAATAAGATTCCTCTTGGCCTGGTTCTCCAGCTCAATGAAGTTCCTCTGAATATCAGCACAACTGTCTTATTAAGGGATGTCAGAAGCAGCCACCACCTCCAGGCCCAGGACTTCCTCCTGGAGGAAGGAAGCTGGAGCACTGACTAGTGCACCTGGACACCCAGGCCTCAAACACTACTGCTGCTTTTCCATTTGCAGGTTCAACTAATGTGAAACTAAACATTGCATCCCAGATACACACATGCACGCACATGCACACACACACAGAGTGAGGACACTGACATGGCTGGCTACATATTGGACTCCCATAAAGCATGAGAATAGACAGCTAAGTCCTCTTCCTCCTCTTCAGCTGGTAAGGCCAGTTTGGGTGGGGCTTAGAGCAATCTGGTCTAGTGGAAAGTGCCCCTAGCCATGGCAAAGAGCTTGGAACCAGACGTTCTTTAATGTCCTTTCCAGCCCAAACCATTCTATGATCCTATGACTATATGATTCTATGACTCTATGATTCTATGACATGCTCAGGAAAGCTATGGCATCTCCAGCTACTGACGCTGAGAATCTACTCAAATTGGTCAGGCAGGATTTCTCCTCAGTGAAGCCATGCTGGCTGCCACCAAACACCTTGTTGTTTTTCATGTGCCTTAACATACCTTCCAGGAGAATCTGCTCCAAGATTTTGCCAGGCATAGAGGTGAGACTGACTGGTCTGTAATTCCCTGGGTCATCCATTTTCCCTTCTTCAAAATCGGGGTTATATTTCCTTTTTTCCAGTCTTAGGGAACTTCACCTGATTGCCATGATCTCTCAAATATGATGGCCAGTGGCTTAGCAACTTCACTCGTCAGCTCCTTCAGGACCTGTGGATGGATTTCATCAGGTCCCATGGACTTGTGCACATTCAGGTTCTTAAGATGGTCTCGGACCAGATTCTTTCCTACAGTGAGCCCAAGGTCTTCATTTTCACAGTCCCTGCGTCTGCCTTCCAAGACTTGGGTGGTGCAGTCAGAGCCTTTGCCATTGAAGACCGAGGCAAAGAAGTCATTCAGAACCTCAGTCTTCTCCAAATCCTGTGTAGCCAGTTCACCCGATAGCTTCCGGAGAGGACCTAAGTTGTTCCTTGTCTGTCTTTTATTAACTTTATAAGTTTAATTCTAACTGGGCCTTAGCTTTCCTTACGTGTTCCCTAGCTTCCCGGACAACATCCCTGTATTCATCCCAGGCTGCCTGTCCTTGCTTCCATCTTTTATAAGCCTCTTTCTTCCTTCAAATTTTTCTCAGCAGCTGCTTATCCATCCAAGGAGGTCTCCTGGCCCTCCTGCTGCACTTCCTTCTAGTTGGGATGCAACACTCCTGGGCTTGTAGCAGGTGATCCTTGAATATCATCCAGCAGTCTTTGGGTCTCCCTGCCCTCTAGGGCTATATCGCATGGAACCTTACTAAGCAGATTCCTGAAGAGGCCGAAGTCTGCTCTGTTGAAGTCCAGGGCAGTGAGTTTGCTGTACACTCTTCTCACTGTCCTGAGGATCTCGAATTCTACCATCTCGTGATCACTGCATCCAAGGCTGCCCTGGAGCATCACATTTCCAACCAGCCCTCCCCTGTTGGTGAGCACGAGGTCGAGCATGACACCTCCCCTTGTTAGCTCCTCTATTACTTGCAGAACGAAGTTGTCTTCCACACAATCAAGAAACCTCCTGGATCACTTTGCTGGGCCGTACCATCACTCCAACAGATGTCTAGGGACACACATATTGGGGAGAGTGAGGCTACACAGACAGATAGTTAAGAAAAGATTTCATAAGAAGATAGAAAAGACTGCAGTGATCAGGTGGAAGGGTACTGGGTTCTGTGGTCAGAAGTACTGACTGGCCACAATGGTGCCTTTTGTACCCATTTTTGTCCATTCCTCAGTTTGCTTCTCCCCAGCCCTATTCCCCTAAACATTCTTTTTTTAAATTTTGCACAGTCCCACAGGTTTCCTTGTCAAATATCCTCATATTCCTCTTTTTTTCCCCCTCCTTCTTCTTGGTTGCAAAGTTACCTTAGCCCTCTCCAAAACCTTGTAGGTGGTTTCTTAATGGTTCATGAAGTAGTGACTGGAAGCTTTCATTCTTAGGCATAGTCTATATTATTACTTGTCTATGAGTGTTTTTGCCTCCCTTTTTAATTATGCCATTTGCATTGAAAAGGTCCTTGATTGGATACACTCAGTGAAGCAGTCTCACCTTCCACACTTACAGAGCACGGTCAATAGCAGGTTTCATGGACTTGTGTACAGTCTGTTGAAATGTGCCCTAGCCTGATCCTTCCATACCAAGGTTGTTTTCATTGCTCCAGACTTTTGTACAGCAAAGATTAAATTTATCAGAGAAGGACAGGGAAAGAAGATGTTGAGTATCTCAGAATTTTCTATTTACTTTGTCATCAGATCTCTTGTCCCATTCAGCAGTAGGCTTATATATTCCATAGTCTTCTTTTTGCTACTTGTTTACCTCCCAAAGACCTTCTTGCTTTTCACATCCCTTCTTTGATTCAGCTTCAAATGGGTTTTGTCTTCCCTAACCTTGTTCTTGTGTGCATTGAGGCTGTCTCTGTATTTCTCCCAAGTCACTTGGCCCTGTTTCTAGCTTTTGCATGCTTCGTGTTTGTTAGTCTTTATATGCTCATCTTCAGCATACTGGGGTCCCCAATTACAAGGAAAGAATCTGTGGTGTGAAGCCAGCTCAAGCCCTTCTCTTTTTTCAATGTTCATTTTGGTTTTGCTGTTTGATACTCTACATTAGGCTAAGCCTCATAAACATTTCCCCCATTCTGGTATAGCTAGCTCAGGATGACAGTCACACCTTTTTTGATCAACTCAGGGGAGGCCATTTATATAAACCAGTTAATCTACTCAGCTTTTACAGTCATTATGTAAAATAAAGGCCACTTTCCATTCCCTTTTTTGTTGAGATAAATTCAGCTTTCTTTGCAGCAGTCAGTCCCTACTTCATCCCTGAGCTTCATGAGTACATCTTTTGTGCCTTCTTGATTGTTCATATTCAGTTAGAAAGTCTTCTGTACTTCACCATTACAAAAGCTTCTGAAAGGCAAAAGGATTTTTTCATCATTAAACCTTTCATATAGAAGGTGAAAGTTTTTGAGAAGTTTGAGAAATACTACATTGGGGAGGGAAGGGCACATCACACACAACACAGCTGTTCCAACTATTCCAATTAGCCTGCTGAGTCTAAGGTTTCCCCCTCATGAAGAGAGTAAACTATTAGTTTTGTGATTAATTTTCCACCTCTTGGGTTTTTAAATAAATAATATTTTATCTGTGCTGCAAAAGAAGTTCTGTCAGATGATGAAGGATGGTGTGTGGAAGATACATTGTAATACTACTTCCTAGCAGTGGAGTCTGTCTGCTATAGGATAAATACTACTTCTAAAAATTAAGGGAAGAACTTTGTGATAGTATTTCCTTTGACTAAAAATCAACCAGCTAAATAATTTGTTACATCTTTTCTCATCATGTCAAGAGTAATTATAATGAACCTGGTACTACTGATTAACAATGTAAGGAAAAAGCAAGGCCAATTGCTTTCCTTGTGTCCTGGGTTTAGCAGTAGCAGTCAATTTTTCTCCTTCTTAGTAGCTGATGCAGTTTTTATGTTTTGACTCTCCCTGGGAACATAGCTGATAACACCAGTGGTTTTAGTTGTCGCTAAGTAATGTTTATTCTGATCAAGGACTTTCTGAGTCTCATGCTCTGCCAGGGAGGAGGGGAGGCTGGGGGGAAGCAGGGACAGGATATCTGACCCAAACTAGCCAAAGAGGTATTCCATACCACAGCACGTCATGCCCAGTGAGGTAATGAGGAGTTACCCAGAAGGACATTCACACTTCCCGGTCAGGCTCCTTTTCGGTGGGTGGTATCGTACTTTCTTCCCTTGTTATTTTTCTTATCATTATTATCATTGGTGGTAGCAGTAGTGATTTGTGTTATACCTTAGTTACTGGGCTGTTCTTATCTCAGCCCGTGGGAGTTGCATTCCTTCGATTGTCCTCCCCATCCCTCCGGGAGCAGGGAGGAAGGAGGAAGGGGGGGAGGAAAGAAAGGGGGGCACGTGGAGTAGAAACTGGGTTTAAACCACGACACCTTGTTTTCTATGTAGGCTGTATTATATTTTTCAAACATTTTAAATTAACAAAGTTATGGACTTGGTATGCCTTATCTTTTTCTTCCCACTCCTCACCCCCCAGTCATGAAGGAACAAAAAAGTTAATTGCTTTAAGGTTTATTTCAAATGAAACTTCAGTGTCTATACCTGACCACTTGCTGTTTATTTTGTATGAACAAGAATTAAACTGTCACTAACACTTAGAAAAGTGAAACAAAATTTAAGACATGGAATTAAACAAGGGATTGAAAATGGCACCAGAAAAAAAAAGAAACCAAAATTTAAAATCATAAATTTCAACATTTATTACTGTAACACAGTATTTGCTTGGTTTTTTGTTTTGTTTTTGGTTGGTTGGTTGGTTGGTTGGTTTTTTGTGGTTTTTTTTTTTCTTTTTTTCTGTGAGTGGTTAAGCACATATTGGAATGTATGGATTTAATGAAACAGAAAACTGAATTCTTATGTATTTCTTTTCTTTTTTTTTTTTTTTTTTTCCC
>NDXB01001965.1:52636-87629 GCA_002631895.1 Agapornis roseicollis
TTACTCAGAGTTTTACATTTTTGCAGGAAAGGTTTTACATTAATACAAAACTTGATATATAATAATAGTTTACTCCCTTCATGAGGGTGGCATGGTTTAGTGTGAGGTGTCCCTGCTTATGGCAGGGGGGTTGGAACTAGATGATCTTAAGGTCTTTTCCAACCCTAACTGTTCTATGATTCTATGATTCTATTCTATGATATCAGACAAGGCCATGCTACTGAGATTTAATCTTTCTCTGATTTAATCTTGTGCTAGTCTAATTTTAAACAACAGCATTTCTATATAGCCTGAAGTCTTACAAGGATTGACAAAAAAGTCTCATTGACAAAGGATTACAATAGTAAATACCTTATGTGACAAAGCCCTGAACAAAAAATTCTGTATTTCTTAGGGATAATAATAATGCTGAATGAAGCCTTATTACAAGTGTAAAAGGCCCCCCAAAAAGAAGAAGAAAAAAATCTCCAGAACAAAAAAAAAAAATCAGTATTTTTCATTAAATTCTAGCAGTGGACCGCTAAAAACACTGAGAAGTGAATGAACATGCCTGCACTTCTGCATTTGACTGTAGATGACAAAATAAAACCCTAATGACGCTCAACGGAGCCTATTATGACAGAAAGAAAACAGTTAATAGCTGCTGATCAAAGCAGATATGAAATAATGCTAGGTTGCTTTTAGATAGCTTTGCAAATAGTGCCGTTTATGTGGAGAAGAAATATCTGATAATGTGAAATGCCGATTATATGCAGTATTTAATGTTCCTATCAAAATAATAGAGACAAGAATAGTTAAGGCAGCAAGAGCAAGATCATGGGTAGATATAACTTAGATGTTTAAGTTAAGATCCAAAGGGAAGAATTCTCTCTCCTAACTCTCAGGGCACCAAGGACACCATTCAGCCTCACTCTCCCTGACATGCCTCACCTGTGACACTTCCCCTCCTCAAGGCAGGACCCTATTTTGGCCTGACCCTAGTGATGATGTGGTGGTACCTGTGCCCATCCCTGTCTCTAGCCCTGCCTCTGGCTGGCCTCGGAGTGAGGAGTTCATACGGATGAACCCGTCAGGCCTAGCTTTCCCCCAGACAAAAACACTGTGGGGCCCTATTACCAGCTGCAGCTCTGTTCACTGCACTGACAAGGGGGGAAAAAGGCTTAGAAATTGAGGAAGTTCTTAGCTTTAGAGTCATACAAAGGTTTTTATTATTTTCTCAGATTTAACTGAATTTGTTTGATTCGTAAAGCATAGCTGACTTTACTTCTAATACAAATATCCACAAAAATGTATTTCTTACTTATATTCTTGACAGATATTTGCATTGTTCCTAACGGGCCAATGAAAAACTTTAACGTATGACATCAGTTAGATTAAGATGGTGGTTTTCAGCTAACTGGGGAGTAAATAATAGCATGTTAATTTAAAATTACAACAATATATCAAGTTAGATGCAATCACTTAGTCAAGTAATCAACTAACTAGAGCATTCAACTCATTTTATGAAACCCATAATAAAATATCCAGCTGAGAGGATTTGTAACAGATTCGGAATTTCAAGGATCCTTACATCTACAAGGTAATGCAGGGAAAGTTTTGTCTGGCTCTGAAGTGTCAGTAAGCATATTAGATTTCTTACAGGAAGTAACAATATGCTGATATACTTGCCTTCTATCTTAGCTTAGACACCTACCTCTCCTCCAGTCACTATTTGAAGACCCTTGGTTTGAAAAAATCTGTCTCAAGAAGTTAATTCAAAAATCCATAGGATTAAATAATTTTGAATATGTTATCTATTAAAATTACAACTGCAAATGTATTTGTGTGCAAATCAGTTTTCTAGGGCTACCAAAAGAAATGATTGCATGGGTACACCAGAAAATGGGAATGGAAGAGGGAAAGTAGTAGGGATGAGAACTGGAGTCTTAGAAGATACATAGTAATGTTATTTTTTTTCCCCCTCACATCCTCAAATGCTTCACTTTTACTTAGAGCAAAAGTTTGAGAACTCTTTCTGCACCAACTATCAGCCTAGCAAGTCATCAGAACAGCAATTTCAAGATAACCAAATAACATTCTGTTTTAGACAGAATTCCACTTGGCCCTGAATGAAGTATGCATTCCAGTTGGGAATCCTTGGAGTTCCTATGTGCTCGCGTACACTGCTGTTTGCATCTCATAAGATTTGTTATGTTTCCAAACCAGTCAATTATATGTCCAAGGATAACTCGATGAAGTTATACTAGCTGTGTTCTTGGCAACAGCAGAATCCCAAGACAGCTGGTTACAGCACCTTTCCTGTTGCTCTTCACTATGAGGGTAGGGTAGCATTTTGGATTAACATGTTTTGCAATTGTTTATCAAAAAGTTTTCACTGATGTTTCTAAGCAAAACATATTATGTTTAGTCCTTACTACACACAAAAAGGAAACTGTATAATTTGATCGGTAACTTTCAATTTGTTTTGCCTGGAGAAGTGGATAAACAGGGAGGATGAGAAGCAGGAAAACTATTTCAGAACACAAAGTTCTGACTTTGAGTGTAGCATACAGTCAGATTCATAAATGTGTAATGTGCATGTAATGAGTTTGCATTTTATAGAATCATCTTTTTTTTTTTTTCCAGATCCTAATGCAGCAGAACAAATAAACAGTTCTTTAAGCAACCAGTGTGATACTGTACATAATGAGTTGTTTTTCCAGCAATTGAAATTCAGCTAATTAGTTTCAAAATAAACAAAACCCGCACACCCCAAAAAATATAAAACCACAACAAAATACTGGCAAGTCATATAAAGAAGAGAGAATCTTTCTGTTAAACTCAGAACTCATAGGACAGAGGACAAAGGTAGTCATATTAATAACAAGCAGTTCTGCAGATGTGTAATTTACCAAGAATCTTATCACTAGCTGTAGAATACCCTCAAGCTGCAAGAACAGTCATCAAACCAGGTGATCACAAATTCCTTTCTGCTATGAATTCTGAGAACTAAAAGACACTCAATTTTGCTATGGCAAGCAAGACAGTGAACGTTTCACTTGAATTTGATGCTGTGCAGTTTGCTTTTTGTTTTAAAAAGGTCTTACCCTGTGAGATTAAAACAGGGATTTTTAATAAAAGTCCAATTTTAACATAACATGTTTCTAGATTAGTTTGATTCCGTCTTTATAATATGCATATCTGAGCTTGGAGTCAGCACTTACTTAGAAGTTACCCACTTACAATTGGAAAAACAGAAAGCTTACACAAACCAGTATTGTTTACATGACTGTCATAACCAAGAAGGTCTGTGTCATTTGTTCCTCACCTTCAAAAATAAATCTCTGCCTTGCAGGAAATACAGATCATTGCCTATTGCTGTAATAATAAGAAAAAGTAGAGCAGATCTTATTTTGCAGTCCATTTTTTTTTTTTTTTAAATTCTACCCTGTAGCTGTTATCTGGTTTTTGACCTTTTGTACAGCTAATGCTAGTTCTAGTGACAGTGTGAACAAAACAGCCCTTTTCACCTTTTAGTAAAAACGAACAGTAGCTGGTAGAGTTAGGACAAAGTTTGTAATACTTCATAACATCTCATGCAAAAGATTTTTTTCTGTTTATGGGTTTTTTTGTTAACTTTGAAGTCTCTCAACCAGTGAACAGCACTGACATGTTAATAAGCATTTCTACAGCATGATGTTACTCTCCCTTTTATTACCCATCTCATCTCAAGCAGTTGATTTTATTTTTTGTCTCTGTTACTGATTTTACTTTTGATAATATGTTTGCTTTCTGTCTTTAGATTACTATTGACTGTTTATTTAGTCATTATTTATCATAGGTTTTTATTCTTATTGATATTCTTGCTTTCTATAAATATGCCTGAGCTCCTTAAAAGGCATACTATGACACATTAGCAGACATCATGAATTTATCTCAAACCAGAAGATAAATGTAGTAGAACCAGGGGAAATATGAGTGTGATTAGGTGGTTAAGGACATCATAACTGTTAAAGTTTTATTGTTTTCTATTTGAAGCTTGTGTAGGAGTTTAATAAAAAATTGTCACTTATTTTCCCTTCAAATTTTCCCAGAAACTTAGCACACACCCCACTCCCTCCCCCTCAGTATTCTGTGAATTTTCACCAGATCTATTTCTCACTCTGCTTGCCTCTCTCTTGGCCACAGAATTGCACCAGCATGAGCAACATCTAATATCTGGGTTGTTTTCTACAAGTTAGTTTCCCTCTTTTTTTGTTACCTAGTTTTTCATAACACCTTGACTAAGAAAATGGAATGGAATAGGCAATAAAAAAAAGGAATATACCTTCCCTATTTTTTGATGACAATCATGTTATTAACTGCAGCAGCAAGAAAGTTTCTAAAAATATCTAATATACAAGCAATAAAATAGTAAAGCTACTGCACTGTTATCATAAGAAAAATAAAGTTCCACACTGATTACTAATAGTATCTCTACAAGATTAATGAGCATAATTTTCTTACTAAAAGCATATGAACAATCAAATTATTTCCAGAATCTTTGACATCATTTTCTATAACAGGAACCAGAAGAAATTTTCAAAGGTATTGGCATATTTTGTTGCTGTTTGTTTATTTATACAATTTTAATGTACTTTTTATTGAAGAAATAAACTGATATACATGCATTGCTGATTCTAGGTTACTTTTTCTTTTCCTTTTTTTTTCCTTTTTCTTTGAAAAGTTGATTTCAGCCTTGCTTGCTTTAGGTTAGAATGACCTTGACATTGTTTCTGTTAATATTTTACTTTTATACTTGTTCTGCTCATGACATATGTTACAAATAAGATTCAGTCACCAGAAAAAAAAAAAATAAAATCTGATTACCTTACTCCTTGTTTTAGTAAGCATCCTTAATAATCTTCCAGAGGATACCTTTTCCAGTAGGTCATGTTGCAGTATTGCTTTGATATGTTGTCAGTAACTTTATGTTTTGATCCTCTTCTGTTATGTGAAGGAAGCTTCTGAGGAGACACACAATCTTCTTTGATATTGCCCTCAGCAACTGGAGGCTTTTAAAAGAACTCAGTAGCTGGGAGAAAAAAGTAGGGGACAGTTCTGTTTCTGTAGAAAAGAAAGAAGCATACAGGTAGCAAAATGATAATGGGAGAACAGTTCCAACAAACACTGGAAGCCCAAAGATTTCTACTTTAATTTGAGCACCAAAATTTAAATGCCATGCTAGTGAAGAATGGGTAAAAAGAAATAAAAAAAGGAAAAAACCAGAAATCTAAGGAAAGGAATGATCAAATGTCCTCTGAAAGACTTGAAAAATGCCCCAGAGAGCACTGCAAAGACTAGACAGAGGAATGGGGAAGAGGGAAATGATATTGTGACTACAGACAATATAACAGTTTGTCTGTTGCTAAGAGTTAGTGAGAAGCAACATGCTACTTTTCTTTTAAGGTTATTCTCTTAGAATAATTAAAATAATTATTCAGAAAAATTGCATTGAGTACTGAAAGGTTATTCAGATTTTTGAAGGAGTTTTGAAAGAGAGTTGCAAGCCTACTGAAAGAATTCAAATATCTATTTTTAGATATTTGTATACATATCTGTAAAAATGTGTCTAATGAATGAATTTATAAAAACTGAGGCAAGACTCAATGCAGTTGGCACAGGAACCAACTCTCCCGTCCCTTCTGCAGTTCAACAAAAACAAATGTTGGTTAGCAACTTCCCAGAATATAAATGTATTTGTGTACATATAATTAAAAACATACATACATATACTAGTTCAGATCTGATCATTAGAAAGGCTAATTCAATTAAAAAGGTCAATCCAGTTTTGTTGATTATTTCAATAGGGACAATATTGGACTCCCGATAACCATTGACCAACCAAGGTGTTACCATTCAGAAAACGTGAGGTTGCATATCTGACCTCTATCTTTTTTGTCTACAATAGTGGAGTTCTTGTGTGCTACAGGCAGACATGAACATTTTGTAAGATGCTTTTGGAAATCTCTTCCTGAAGATAAATGATGAAATCCCTCTTTAAGAGAGAGTTACACACTTTCATATACACAAAAGGGGTGAAAATCCAAAACATAAATACTAAATAAAGATAACTTGAATAATATTCCTACTTATTGGTAAATACTACTATGCAATATTACAAACTTTAACTGATTCCGCAGTAAAATGCCTATAATAAAAAAAAAACAAAACAGCAACCCTTTATTCTAAGAATAAGAACATAACATGTATAACATTAATAAAAAGGATGAGAAAATTTTGAAATTGTAACACACTAAGAGATCAGTGGGAATAGTTTAACATGTGGCTACATCACGCAGCAGACATACACGTTCTGGAAGCAGACATGCACGATCATGTATGAAACTTCTGCTTTTGGATTATGGATTTCTCCCCCTCCCCAGAATAATAATTGACTGGAATGATAACTGGCATCTTAAAAGGGTAATAGAAAGACAAACATACATTTCCAAGTCTGATACATCTTTGTTGCAAAGGGATTTGACTACAAAATTCCAAATAATGACCATGACATTTGAAACGATTGCTTGTATTTTAAAAAACTAAGCAATTATTCCTCCAATAATCAATATCTTCAAAACTTGATTAATGAAATACTATTGTCTCCAATGTTCTTTTTCCAAAAATATTCCATATTGTAAAACATACTCAAAACCTCTCTCAACTCCCTGTCATCTATGTATCTCTGCAGTGAACCAGAAATTGCCAAATGCACATAATATGAAACAGATAGCAAAGAGATAGCAAAGTGCTGACTCCTTACAGTGGATTCCACAGCCTTTTGTTTGTTTGTTTCTTCATTTATTTCCCTCTGAGAGATTTCTAATTGAAAACAGCTCTTCATGCTTTGTCTTCTAAAAAGAGGTTTAACATCAGTGAATTTCAATTTAATCAGAAACCTATGTTGACTTTCTCATTTAGATACTAATCATTTTCAGCTCTTCAGTATTTCTGGTTTCTGGTTTTCTTTCATATAAACTCAATTCTCCATTAAATTTTGCTTATATTCAGCTCCTCAGCCTTTCACTTTAGCTGTTCAGAAATTTACAGACTTTGTCACGAAGTTCCCTATCTATGAGATCCTGCTTTCTTTTACATCACTCCATTCACGTATCTATTCTTCCTTCATTCTACTGGAGACATCTGTTTTCCATTCCCAGGCTCACTATGTCTATTTTCAATTGTACAAAGGAAAAATAGAGAATTACAAAACAGTAGAAATTCATGAAAACAGACATCTTTGTCTCTAAATTGGAGAGACATCAATTTGATAGGTGGACCACTCGGTGGATAAAGAACTGACTGGATGGCCGCACACAAAGAGTTGTGGTCAATGGCTCAGTGTCCAGCTGGAGGCCAGTGATGAGTGGTGTCCGTCAGGGATCAGTGTTGGGACCAGTCTTGTTTAACATCTTTGTCGCTGACATCGACAGTGGGATTGCTGCACCCTCAGCAAGTTTGCCGATGACACCAAGCTGTGTGGTTCGGTGGATATGCTGGAGGGAAGGAATGCCATCCAGAGGGACCTTGACACGCTTGTGAGGTAGGCTGATGCCAACCTCATGAAGTTTAACCATGCCAACTGCAAGGTCCTACACCTGAGTGGGAGCAATGCCAGGCACAGCTACAGGTTGGGCAAAGAGGAGACTCAGAGTAGCCCTGCAGAGAAGGATTTGGGGGTGTTGGTTGATGAGAAAATGAACATGAGCTGACAGTGTGTGCTTGCAGCCCCAAAAGGCAACTTTATCCTGGGCTGCATCAAAAGGAGCGTGAGAAGCAGATCAAGGGAAGTGATCCTGCCCTTTTACTCTGCTCTCTTGAGACCTCTCTTGGAGTATTGGGTGCAGTTCTGGTGTCCTCAACATAAGAAGGACATGGAGCTGTTAGACCAAGTGCAGAGGAGGGCCACGAGGATGATGAATGGACTGGAGCACCTCCCGTATGAAGATAGGCTGAGAAAGTTGGGACTGTTTAGCTTGTGAAAGAGAAGGCTTTGTGGAGACCTCATGGCAGCTTTTTAGTATCTGAAAGGGGGCCTCTAGGGATGCTGGGGAGGGACTTTTCATTAGGGACTGTAGTGATAGGACAAGGGTTAATGGGTTTAAACTTAAACAGGGGAAGTTTAGATTGGATCTAAGGAAGAAATTCTTTCCTGATAGGGTGGTGAGATTCTGGAATGGGTTGGCCAGGGAGGTTGTGAGTGCTCCATCCCTGGCAGTATTCAAGGCCAGGTTGGATGAAGCCTTGGGTGGCCTGGTTTAGTGTGAGGTGTCGCTGCTTATGTCAGGGGGGTTGGAACTAGATGATCTTAAGGTCCCTTCCAACCTTAACTATTTTATGATTCTATAATATATCTATTAGAAAAAGACAGAGTCAGACTTCTGTGAGCTAATTGTTTAGTTTAGAAGATAGAGAAAAAGAAACAAACCCAAGAGCTTGGCAATTGACAAAGAAATGTGTATCTGCAGGGGCTGGGGTAAAAAGCATTCATTACATCTATTTATCATCATGATTTTGTGTGCTAGCCTCTTTTCATTGCCTCCCTTCTGTTATATACAGTCCATTAAACTGCCTTCATTAAAAACATATATTATGTATTCTACAGCAAATTAAAGATATTCTGAGTTATTTTTGCTGTTGGCTTGTTTCCTGTTACAGTCAGATTTAATACCCCATGGGATGATCTGCTCCACCCTTAGGGTTTGGAGCAGATCATCCCATGCAACATATGTAGGCTACAGAAACATTTCGTATATGTGAAATCAAAAATGTGTTATAGTCCAACTGATATCATAACAGTCTAATAAATTATTATTATTACAACTGCAATCATTATAGAAAAATGAAACAATTAAATAAATACACTACAGAGGAAGTATTAATGGTAAGAACAATTGAAATAGTTATCCACACACTTCCTAGTGTCTTCCTCTTTGATAATATGCTTACCCTTACAGTCACGCTGGGTCCTAAGGAATGCTTGTTCTAGGGAAAGGAGGACCACAGTGAGTGTCTGGAGTCCTTTACAGGGAGGCTTGTATTATTAGTTGTGGGAGTTTCTTCTCATCCTTGAAGAGAGGTCAATTACATTTCACTTGCAACCTTGCAAACCAAATAAAAGCCGTTGATGGATAAGATTTGAAGAAAAGGTAACTAAGCGTACATAGTTCATCTCTTAAACTGTTTTTGCTCAATGTGCAAGGTTTCATTTACTAGTGACAAGCAGTGAACATTGACGATTAGTGCTTACACCCCTTGGTGTCTATTAACATTCTGTGCATGCACTTTCAGGGATTCTGTTGTCACATTGGGCTTGCATGTTTCAAGGGTCCTATTAACTATCTCCTACCTTTCTTTAACAGCCTTCATATTGCTTTTTTTCCCTAGTATTATAAGTAATGTTCTATTACCATAACCTAGTCAGACATGGATCCTTGTTTTAGGTCACTGAATAGTTTGTTGATTAAAAACAATGATCTAGTAAAAGATGTATATGTATGTGTATAAACATATATAGAGATAAAAAGCATTGATGAATTCTTGTTATTGCCATTTGCTACTCATAACAATCTACTTAAAAAATTACTCAGCAGTGATTTACACTTTCACTTTGTGTCAAGTACACTCTAGGACATATTCAAAGTGGCAGTCTTCAAAGAGTTCCACTAGTGGCATCTCAATTGCACTTTATGACAAGATCCAAGTATGCACCATATTCATAACCTGGGTACATGCATATCACCTGATATACATGTGAAGGCAGATCTAAAGGGTATCAGCATGATTGAGAGATACCTTAACCTAGCAACTAGGTTAATTGAGATTTCTAGAAATTTCCATTCACAAGAGTCTCATCAGAAAGAACTGATGGAATATTTTAGCATGAGTAATGAATTTGCTCAGTCAATTATTATGCAGTTCTCTTTTTAAGCAGCTGCACAGCTAGTTAAATAAATATTATACTTTTTTCATACATCAAATTATTTCTTCATTAATATGGTTTTCCATCATCCAGCCAATTCCAGCTGATTCAAGATTTAATTGTAAATATGAAAGTAAAGAGAATCTTATTCATGAGGCTTTCTACAGAAGCCAAAAGATTAAAATAGCATTAACTTCTAGCTCAAATATACAAACCCCAAGATAAATTTAATTCCATGGAAGATCCACTTGCATAAATCCCTGAGAGCAAAAGTAATCATTGGTTTGATTGTATTTGTTCAGGTGGAATGAAAAGTAACTGTTTGGGGGTTTATTGGTTTTTTGTTTGTTTGTTTGTTTGCTTGTTTTTGTTTAAATTTGCTGTTGCCTGCTTCTTTCAGCACAGATTGAAGCATCCTCTTTCTGGCTGGTAATTAACCAGGCTTCTTTTGGATCAAAACGTATGGCTGACAAGACTACAGACATCTGAACAGATATATTTTCTGAGTCATTTGAAGCATGAATTACTTAGGCTAGTCCTCTGCCTTTGGGATTTCATTTAGCTGACCTCTAGGCATTTCATTGATTGCATAGGATGCTCCACCATAACAAGCCTTTCAAGATGAAAGAGCTACTGTTCGGTTTGTCGTTTTAATCCCACCATGTGAATTAAAAGATTACTTCCATAGAATTTATTTTATAGCAAACTGTTTCATAATGTGAACCAATAAGTCATTTTGAGGACTAATAAAATATTATGCAGTAATTCATATGAATCTTTAGATGATATTTAGCATCGGTCTTTAACACTGGAATTCCTCAGTGTTAACACAGAGTTATGTAATATTAACCTTGTAAAGAAAAAGCACGAGTTCAGTATTTTTTGCTTCTTAATGTGTATTTGTGTATCATAGGGCATTTAATTTGTGTAAACTTATGGGAAAGATTTTTGGTTTGTTTAACTTAAGAGCTAAAATATTTTATCTATGATAGAAAAGCTGATGTTCCAATAATTTGAAATGTTCAATAAATTATTCACATATCTTGCTACAGTAATAGTCGTAACACTCTTGTTATGAGAAAAAGGGAACACACCTATGCAGAACTAAGAAATTGTTGTTAATTGAAGTTGTATTAGTATAATCAGTATAATCAGTTTTTTAAATCTGGTTACAATGTTATTAACACTACTAGCATAAACTATACTATGATTACATTACAAGTCTCATAAATAATACAATATGGGGGGGGTTTATGCATGCATTTTCTACTATCTATTTGGGTTTTTTTGAGTTGTGCATGATTCAAATGTTGTTTTCAGTTCTGATGGTATAGACTTCCTCAAGAATGAGAGTGCTGGGGAAATTCAGCATATAATAACCATGCCAAGCTCTCCACCAGAGTAATATGATTTTGATGTTGGAGTTTACTTTTTCCTTAATTTGCCTTGATAGGTGGAATTTATGGGTATGAAAAGAACAAACAAACCAGGTGACCCATTTTCTGTCTTTGTTTTGAGACATTTAAATACATAATACTATTTAAAAAGAAGAATAAAACTTTGTGTAAATTTTAATACAGTTATTGAAAGTATTCTAAGAATTGATTTAGCTAAATGAGAAATAGTTAAGAACACACAAAATATAGTCATAATTTTGATTGGAGATGTTGTGTATTGTGGCACATATTACTGAGCTAAGGTAACTGGTGGACAGCTTTAGGTAGTTTCTAATGACAGCTTTTATACATTTCAAGTTTGAATTACTTTTTTTACATTATTTATTTGGATTTCCTACCTTTAAAATGTCTCCTTTCACCATAGCATGTCTCTTTTGCACTTTTTCACATCCATTCTAGTCATGCACTTATTCTTGTAAATTACTTTCATATATAATCCAAAGGAAACTAGCAGACATTAAAAAAAAAAAAAATCAGACTTTTTATCAAATAAACTGAAATATTAAAAAGTTATTTTGCAGGAAGAGTTATATACTTCTCACATTATATTTAATGGATCCAATTAAAGTCAAAGAATACCAGATTAGAAATTAGATATTTTCCATATTTATCTAGGAGAAGGCAAAAAAGTATCAGGATACTTTTCTTTAACATTGTCAATAGTAATAAATATGGAAAATCTTCATTGTCTTAAATAACAATATTTTAACAAAGTTTTATTACAACCTTTATTTGTGAAAATGTATCTTCTAATCTGTTCTATGTTATTACTAATGCATATGGTCTGCAGAAGCAATATGCAATAGAGCAAAGTGTTCATACAAGTCTGTAGTAAAATACTGACTTCGGCTTACAGAAGACTTCATAAAGTGCATCATTACTGTGTTTCTGGGAGAAGTTTTGAAACGATTCAATAAAAGAAGGATCTTTAAGGAAAATACTGGCTTGCTGTCTCTCTTCCCTAACCACACCCCCACACACCCATTCCTCCCCAAGTTTGTAGTTCAGCTGTAGGAGCCTTAACTGGTGCTCTTTTGTTATGTAAAATAGACGGATCTTTTCAAACAGAGATAAGAGCAAGTTAGATAGCAATGCAAACATAGTTAATGGAAATTTTCTTCTGTCATGGTTTAACAGATGAGCAAACCCAAAATTACTCAGAAACAACACAATAGATGAATTTATGATATGCAGCTTTTCTGCCCAATCTACGTTTGTTGTTCTTATATTTTTACTGGTAATTGTACATGATGATTTACTTTGTATTCCATTATCAATTAAAATTGTTTCCTGAATTTTTAATCATGCTGTTCTAAAGGTATGAGCATACATGAAGTCAGTGTTTTTATTGCCTTGACACACTCCTCTTATCATAGAATCATAGAATTCTTTTTATGTCTCTAGTTAGCAAACATTTTTGTTTGGTTGGTATGTTTTAATGCAAAAAATAATTAACACCTTTAAAAGCAGTTCAGTCACTCTCATATGATAGAATCATAGAATGGTTAGGGTTTGAAAGGACCCTAAGATCACCTAGTTCAAACTCCCCTGACATGGGCAAGGAGATCTCCCACTAGATCAGGTTGCTCAAGGTCCTCATGAACACTTAATGCATGCGATAACTACTTAGCTATTAATCAGTTCTTACCAAATAAAAAAAAAAAAAATAAAATTTCCAATTAGTCAGTTCATCAAAATAAGCAAAATCGAGATCTCCACAGATAGTCTGCTCAGGTACAACAGAAATTGTCTTTCTGACAGCCAAAATTTCCATGTAGTTTAAAAACATTTGTAGTTAGGTGTTCACCATCTTTGGCTTCCAGAAAAGTGTGTGTAAGATACTATTGAGCTTACCTGCACAGCAGCCTAGTCCAAAAAAGCAGGTACCTGACTGATTAGTCCTGCTTTATTCCATCATTTTCAATAGCAGAAGAAGACTGCTGAGTTCTTTCTTCCATTAAAGGAAAGTTTGAGGTTTCTTTTTACCTATTACAGATTAGATTTTACATTCATTTATCCAGTTACCTGCTAAAACACAACACAAAACATCTTTTCTCACTAGGCTTGCGTTTTATAAACTGGTTAGACTCCACAACTCGTTAAAGTTGTAAAGTAGGTATGCTTTTATTCAGCGCTGAGGTGCATGGGGATAGCTCCTTCAAAGCATGCACACCTCACTGTTGTTTCCCTCTACATTTATTCTCTAAACTTAAGGTTACGCAATATGCCTATACATATTCATTATCTATCCCGCTTCTTATTATAGTGAGCCAGAAGGTCCTTTGCGCCTGCACAGTGCCCCTTCTGGTCATGGGCAGGGGTCTCAAGATGAAGTAAATGAGTCTTCCTCTTCTTAAACTTTTCACTTTTTGGTCCTCACGCATGCCCTCAGTGGTTCAGGCCATAGTCCATCTGCTTCTCCCCCTTATCAACAGGACCTGGCATCTGCTTCTTTTCCTTATCAATAGGGCCAGGCGTCTGCTTTTCCCCTCATCAATAGGAGGTGTGATAGGTATTCACAAAAGACAATGCTTCCTTTTTCCCACCTTGAAGTCTTCACACATGCCCTCAGGACTGGTCGGTGTCTGCTTCTCCCCTCATCAATAGTAGGCATGATAGGTACTTACAATAGACAAGACTTTTGTTTAAGCAAGCAAATTTCTCTAACCTTGTACAACCCCTCTGTACTATCCCCCTGTACTACGCCTGTATCACTAGCATAACAAAAATGTAGCTTTTTTAAAAATTATTATTCCTAGTGTATTTTATTGACCTATCCTGGACATTGGGCTGCTAAAAATGTTCAACTATGACCCCTAGATATAGTTTTTAAATCCCTTAACTTATCTCTTTTGAAAGCTGACAATATATATGTAAAATCAAACAAACCACCAAATCTTCTCACATAATCATGTAAGCCTTCTATCAGAATTAGGATAAACTATAGATATAGTTCAAAATTTCTAAAGAATCTGGCTGATAAACAGTTAAATAGTACCTGAATACTTACACCTTGAAATTTTGGTTTGAGATAATAGAATTTTAATTTTTTGGATTTATTCAATGCAACTATATATGTGCTCATTTTTCCTGATGTTTGCTAACCTAAATTTCTCTCACCTTTTTATTTAAGAAAGAGGGGAACTGCAATGGAATTGATAAGAGTCCACCTGTGCATATGCAGTCACACATGCTCACTGGCAATTACACACTTCTATAAGTTATAGAACAATCCAAAAATAGTACAGCAGAGGTATTCACCTCACTGAACTCTGCTATCCTGCAGTATAGAAATCCCCATCTGAGCTGGCAGTTTAGCCTTCCATTTAATTTGTCCTATTTTAGCTATCTATTTTAAGATTGTATGAACTGAGCCCTAGTACACCCACCTGAAAGCCAATTACCTTGAAGAATACATTAGAGGTGCACAGGGAAGCAGACAGGAGGTATCACAACTGAAAGTCAGGTGGGAAAAAATGAGGAGTAAGTGCATGAATTACCTTCACAGAGCTAAGATGTTACTTTGTCACATAGGATGCCTTAGGTAATATCTCATTCAGTTTTACATAAAAATTTGATTAAACATGCCAACCCTTAGCCCCCTTCAATTTGCATTGTAATGCATATTTACGGAGATTCTGTAAATTTGATTAGGAGAGCTGAGTTTTTAGTCTATATTTTGTACATGTTTGCTTTTCAGATTATTTTTAAAAATACACATACATGGGACAAGCTACAAACAATGTTTATGTTTACAGGTAACTGAGGAATACAAGAGCTGTCCCAATTATCCTGACTTATCTGGGGTAATTTGGGAGTATAGGAGATGTTCTGATATCCCAGAAAAAAAAAAACTTCAAGGAGCTATTTTGCTCTAAATTTTTTATCTCAGGAAAATGCTTAATGTCTCTGCTTTCCATAAATGCACCCAGCCCCAGATCTGACTCTGGCTCCAACCTGTATGTTTGTCTTTAATTCATTACAAAAAGTGAAGAATATCTAATGTCATATGCATCAAGTTGAGATATGTAACATATTCCTCAATACTGTCTGATAAGGCACATCTGTGACACCTTAACACAACAGAAAAACATAACTGCTTACTGCATGTGTGTTTATAGACCTATCTGTGATGATGGACTACTTGAATAACAAACATCTATCATCATTTTTGTCTGTTTTCTTAACTGTAGATGCATCTTGTAGCATTTCTAACAGGATCCTACCCAAGAAAATATAAATTTAGCAGAATTGCAATTGTAAAATATTAGTATATGTGTTTATGTAGTGTTTATCTTTAGAAAAATGTCATCCGGGGGAGAGGAGTGTTAGTGTCACCTGATTTTAGCTGACAAACAATGGATGTCTTATACCGTATCCTGAGCTACATCAAAAGGAGTATGACCAGCAGGTTGAAGGAGGTGATCCTGCCCCTCTACTCTGCTCTCGTGAGACCTCACCTGGAGTACTGTGTGCAGTTCTGGTGTCCTCAGCATAAAAAGGGCATGGAGCTGTTGGAACAAGTGCAAAGGAGGGCCACGAGGATGATCAGGGGACTGGAGCATCTCCTGTATGAAGACAACCTGAGAAAGTTGGGGCTGTTCAGGCTGGGGAAGAGAAGGCTGCATGGAGACCTCCCAGCAGCCTTCTAGTGTCTGAAGGGGGCCTACAAAGATTCTGGGGAGGGATCTTCATTAGTGACTGTAGTGATAGGACAAGGGGTAATGGGTTCAAACTTAAACAGGGGAAGTTTAGATTGGATATATGGAGGAAGTTCTTTACTGTAAGGGTGGTAAGGCACTGGAATGGGTTGCCCAAGGAAGTTGTGAGTGCTCCATCCCTGTCAGTGTTCAAGGCCAGGTTGGATGAAGCCTTGGGTGGCATTGTTTAGTGTGAGGTTTCCCTGCTTATGGCAGGGGGTTTAGAACTAGATGTTCTTAAGGTCCTTTCCAACCCTAACTATCCTATGATTCTATATAAGTCATTCACAGGAGGTTGAATTACCTTTCTATGTAGAAACCTAAAGTGATTTGCATAATCCAGGTTCCTACCTTTTAGTTAATTAAAATTTGTTCAAATAAGTTTCACTGAAACATAGCTGTTAAATTAAGAAGGCAGAAATTTTCCTACTTGTGTTTGGTAAGTCCCAAACATGTTTTTAATGTAACTGTTGAATTAATTAAATGATATAATAATCCTTTTTTTTTAAAAAAAAAATAAATTAAAAGGATGCTTGGAAAAGTATCAGTAGTGCAGAAAGTGTGTATTTAATAAGTAAATTTGATGGAAATGAAAAGATTAGTATTTTAATTGTTATATATTTTTTCATGTAAAGGAATTTCACAGCTGATANATATAATAATCCTTTTTTTTTAAAAAAAAATAAATTAAAAGGATGCTTGGAAAAGTATCAGTAGTGCAGAAAGTGTGTATTTAATAAGTAAATTTGATGGAAATGAAAAGATTAGTATTTTAATTGTTATATATTTTTTCATGTAAAGGAATTTCACAGCTGATATATGATTTTATACACAAGAAAACAAAGACATTTTAACTGTTTGCAGTGGGTTAGCTAACAGCCAGAATCCCATCCACTCTCTCCTTCCCATACACTCCTCAGCATGGCAGGGGGACCAAATAGGATGGGAAAGATCATGTGTTGACATAGAGAGATTACTTAACAATTACCCTCACTGGCAAAGCAGACTCAACTTGGACAAAATAAATTTAATTTATTGTCAATTACAGTGTATTTAGGAAGGGAGAAACAAACAGAAACATAAAGCTAGCACGGTTCCTCTCCCCACTTTCGAGGTTCAACTTCATTCCTTCTCTCCCAAGACATCTCGCAACAGAGGCTACCCCTGCAGCTCCCTGCTGCCAACACCTTGATATCTGCATCTAATATGCTGTTATTTTTTCTCTGTTTGCTTTCCTATTTGTATTCTTTAAAAATGGATAAAGAGGCCTTCTGGCAAATATTTCTTGATGCTTCTATTTAAGCACGTACAAGATAAAGAACTGTAAATAAAATATGAAATTAAGTAGAAAATCACTCCTCCCATTCAACATTTTCAGTTCAGTGCTGTGAATGTTATGAAGATTAATACTAGCTCCTAATACTGGCTCTGATGTGCATGTTCAACTTTAGGAGATCCTTGTGTGTCTACAAGGGAAATTCACCTTCCTAAGAAAGCATAAAAAGGTAAAAGTATTTATATTCAAGAGCAACTGGGGTATGAGAAGTTCACTAATGACAACCAATACACTGGATAGTATTCCCAGAAGAACTGGCAATGTATTCTCAAAATGTGGGCCTGGAAAGCAGCATTGGACTGAAACTTAATTCTCACTTTGCTCACCTTAGTATTTGTGAGCTGCTGACATTATTTTCCATTAACCTCATGCATTTTACTTATTTATTTATTTATTGCTCTGTTGTTACATGTCATCAGAAATCTTTATTATTCCCAGAATGCTGCTGCAGTAAAGATGAAATAAAGGTCTAAGTTGGTATTCCAAAGTTTAGGCTGAGCCAGTACTATAACTGTTATTTCTAGAGCTTAAACTTTCTTTGTATGTTTTATAGGCATGTTGAGGCTACTTATTTCTGTCAGAAAGTCAGGAGACATGCCACTCAAATGTCATATGTGATTTCCAAGCATGGGCTTAAAGAAACAGAAAGGCAACAGTAGTTAATATTCTCTTAATTTTGGAAATGATAAATTTTAGCCACAGTTCTCATTGATAGTATTTGCAATCAGAAAAATGCCAATAAATGCATTTTCATAAAGTCATGGAATCATAGAATAGTTAGGGTTGGAAAGGACCTTAAGATCATCTAGTTCATCTTTCCCATGCTTTACTTCCAGAAATTTGTAGTTTGAGTTATTTAGTTGTGATTTTGCATTCTGAAATAGTTTTCAGAGATACAAAGCATGATGGACCTTTGTAGGTGATTGAAACACACACAGAAAAAACAAAACAAAACAAAACCCAAACCAGTTTTCAAACAGTAGTTTATGTATAATTTAACATTATTCTCAATATAACATTCTGTAAGAATAGTGTTTCTTCTCCATTTCTGGCTCCTTCTAAGCTTTTTTGTCATGTTCCTGTGTAGACTGATGTCATAACGTAATTTCTATGATTGCAACAGGAAAATATTATAGGCATTATCTACAGGTTGCAGCACAATGCCAACATTGTAACTTGACAAAGCATTTTAAATTCTCTGTGGTGCCATTTGAAAACATGAAATCTAAATTCCGGGTTTGTGTTACTTCAGCACAAAGTACATCATGTTTCAATCACAAACTGTTTCCATAATGACTTCTAAATATAGTTTGTTTTCATGAATGGTGTAATGTGCTTGATTCTAATCTTCCTTATCATGTATTTGCATTTGTCCATTACTTTTATGAGATTTATCATTGTTCAACATGTATAATCTTTACAATGCTGCAGTGTAATAATTGTACTTCACAGAATCTTTTTTAGTTATTTATAGGGAAAAATATCTACCAAAAATTACACAAAAACCTAAGAAGAATGCATATTTACTGAAATGGTTAACTTTATAACAGGATAATATTGAAACCAAATCAAACATACAAGGAAATGCAGTTACCTGTGAAAGGAGATTGCAAAAAGAGGTTACCTAGCAGAAATATCATACAGGCATATATATATAAAAAATATACTGCTTAAATATGCTATTCAGTCATGAAACACTAATGTAGCTGTTGAACTGATGTAAGGTAGGTGTTCAAATTCCAGCTGAATTTCAATACATTGTAAATCAAAATAAATGATTCAAGTAAATAAAGCACTTGGATATCTATATAAATTTTTATTTTTGAAATTCCAAATGTAAAAGGATTTTTTACATGAGATATTTCTGGAATATTGGATCAGCTAGGAATTTAAGGCAATCCTCATCATTACATAGCACATTTACTGAGTCTGATTTAAAATTCCCTTTGAAACCGAAGTCCCATTAGAGGTAATCAAAATGATGCTTGAGTAAATTGTTCAGGACTAGGATGATCACAGTGTGCTGCCAGTGGTTTTAAATTGTGCAAGGAGTAGAATGATAAACTATAATCTGCGTCAGAGGAGAAATGTGAGTATTCACAAAGAGAGGCTGCTTCCTTCACCTGTCTCCAAGATAAAACCTTAAATGCAAGGAAAAAGGCACAGCTCCCTGGGGGTTGCAGTGAGATATAAGCAGAAAGACTGAAAAATAAAAACAATGAGTTTGAAATACAAAAGTTTAAAGATGTTATTATGTCAATTTTCAAGGTGGGAACATAATTTGCACATGAAAACAGGGACATATCTGAAACTGAGTTAATTTAAGTGTGATGAAATTCACTCAAGTGAACAAGAAGGAAAAAACATCTATGAGAAACCTCAAGAAATCTTTTGCTAGTTGTAGTGCAGAAATATATATATATTTTTAATAGGGTGATGGATTCTATTATATATTACATGAAAAATACCTCAAAACCCCAGTATTAGATTCCTGAATAGATTCATCTTGTGTTCTCACAGCCTAGCTTTAGACACTCAAGCACACTACATAGCTCTCTTAGGCAAATAGGCTTACAGGTTAACATACCATTGAACATAGCCAAAAGGACTATCCCCAAGCTAACTCCAAGTAATATACTGATGAGAAATAGTCCTGAGCTAGGATGTAAACACAAAGTGGGGGAAAACACCTGAAATGCTTAATGCTGTTAGTTTGAAATTCCTGTTTAACTGACCACAACTGTGCACCTGTTCCTGAGTTTTCCATAATAGCACATAGTCAATTATATTTGCCATTCTTTGAATTTAACTGAAATGAAACTAGGATATAGTTTTATTCTTTTAGGAAAGACAGAATTTGGTTTTAAATTTGCACACGATTCACTGCATAACAGCATATCATAGAATCATAAAATCATAGAATGATTTAGGTTGGAAGGAACCTTAAAGACCACGCAGTGCCAAAACCCCTGACATCTTTCCAGGCAGGAATATCTTCCACTAGACGAGGTTGCTCAAAGCCCCATGCAACCTTGAACAATTCCAAGGATGGGGCAGCCACAGCTTCTCTGGGCAACCTGTTCTGGTGTCTCACTACCCTCATGGTAAATATTTTTTTCCCAATGTCTAATGTAATTCTACTCTCTTCTAGTTTAAAGCAATTAGCCCTTACTTTATCACTACCTTCCCTTGTAAAAAGCCCCTCTCCAGCTTTCTTGTAGGAGCCATACAGGCACTGGAAGCTGCTATAAGGTAGTCCATATCTTTCTTTTATTGGGGCCCTAGAGTTGAGTGAAGTAATCCAGGTGGGGTTTCAAGAGAGCAGAACCTGTATCCTCCATTCTAACACTGCAGTCGCTAGAGTCATCTGACCTCATCTCCATGGTTCCAGTAGGATCACAGCACTGCAGGTGTGCAGGTGTCTCTAATTCCTGTTGTTTACTCGCCATAATATGTCTGTTTGTATAGAGTCATTTAAGCAATGAAGTTGTCTTACTGGCTGGAACAGCTGGAATTCCTCTGTGCTGTTCTTCAGGAGCTTTCCTTCTGACCTGCAATTCCTCTCCAGGCTTTGAGCATCTCCTGCTGGTGCTGGCATGAAACAAGTAGGAATGGGAGGCACTGAAGTTTTCTTCCCCTGGCAAATTTAGTTTAATATATATATATATTATATATATTATATATATATATTTAAAATAGGGGTACAGTGCATCATTGAAAATCAACTACCTGATAACCACATTTGGCACTGTGAAATGCAAAGCTCACATAACCTGAAGTGTCATCAGCTGGTGCCTGACTGGACTAANCTCCCCTGGCAAATTTAGTTTAATATATATATATATTATATATATATATTTAAAATAGGGGTACAGTGCATCATTGAAAATCAACTACCTGATAACCACATTTGGCACTGTGAAATGCAAAGCTCACATAACCTGAAGTGTCATCAGCTGGTGCCTGACTGGACTAATTACTTTGTCTTCTAAATGATTTACACTGATTTCTGAAGATGCTTTTAAATCCCACTTTAAGACATTGTAATGGTATTGGGTTTACCTTTTGTTAGTTTATGTTATTTCTGGACTCCTTACTATCGTTGCTGGAATTTTAGTTGACAGCAGTGATGCATGCTTCTCATAGAGCACACAGCTAGTCCAGCAAGTTGCACCTTAGGTGAAGTCCCCATTGGTTTTACTGTACTCTAGATTTGGAAGCAATCCAAGAAAAAATTGGTCTCAGTCAAGATTTACTGAAATACTGATCACTATTTTTTATTTTAGGGTAGTTAGTATTTCATCAGCTTCTTACTTTCTGATGACATTTTTATAAAAGCAATAAAAAAAATGACAATATTTTAAAACTAAGTACAGATGAGATTCATTTCACCTATTCACTTAAAAATATTTATGGAATAATCACCTATCTTCAGTATAAAACTCCCATTAAAAATCTGTGATGAATAGACCACATATTCCAGATTCCCTAATGATAACAGGAAGTATCTTCTATACTTTTTCTCTTTATGGGATTTTTTATATATCTCAACACTCTGCTTGTAAGAAAATAGTTTATAATAATAATAAAAATTGTTTAAAGAGCAGTCAAAGCTGTTAATGATATCCTTCTTAGTTTCACCTTTTTTGTGTGTGTCTTTTTTTCTTTTTTTTTTTACTATTTTACTGATTTTGGCTCCAATGAATGTGCAGTCAGCTATAACAGGATCTCTGTCATTTCGTGAAGAGTTCCCATAACCTGTGTCTTACATTCCAGTATTCTTTGTTGTTGTATTCCTTTACATAGGCTATGGGTTTGGGTTTGGATAGAGATAGTTTTCTTCAGAGTATCTTCTGGTGCTGGTTTGGATTTGTGACCAAAGCTGTGTTTAGAACAGAGGTATGCTTTAGATGCTACTGAGCAGTCAAGGCTTTTTCTGTTTCTCACCCTACCCCACCAGTGAGCAGGCTGGGGCTGCACAAGCACTTAGAAGGGGACACAGCCAGGACAGCTGACCCCAACTGATCAAAAATTTATCTCATACTGAACATATGATGTGGTCAGCAATAAAAGATGGGGGAAAGAGGAATGTTTGGAGTTACAGTGTTTGTCTACCCTGATACCCATCATACCTGATGGAGTTTTGCTTTCCTGGAGATGGAAGAACACCTGCCTGCTGATGAAAAGTACTGAATGAATTCCTTATTTGTTTTCTTTTCATGTACAGCTTTGCTTTACCTATTAAACTGTCTTTATCTCAACCCAAGAGTTTTCTCACTCTTCTGATTCTCTCCCTGCCATGCTGCTGTGGGGCAGTGACCGAGCAGTTGTGTAGGGCTTAACTTCCTACCAGGATGAAAACATAACAGTTAGGTAAGGGTTTTGTACAGTTGCCATAAAGGTATTTCAACACTGGCAAGGCCTAATAAGGCCAAGGACATAATCTTAGATTCTATATAGTAATAAATGGAGATATGGATTATTGCCATAAGGATATACACTCACTTTAGCTGAAATGTCATTGCTTTCTGCAATGACAATATGTCATACATTATGTCTGCCTTTAAGCGACTTGTCAGACTGCCTGACATGAAAATATTATTTATATATTCAAATAGAAGCAGACTAGTTTTAGTCTATAATCTGCTCAAAGAATTCTGTCTAAGTAAAGCTTTGAACACATGTGCAGTGACCAAAAGTCTACTGTGCAATCTTAGACAAGCTTGAGTTTCTAAAAACAAAATGGTAACAGTGTAAAACTTTTCATTTTCATTCTGTGGTTTAAAAGCTGGAATTTCTTTTCTTGAAGGAAGATTTTGCTGTTTATTACTAAGTTATGAGTGAAACAAAAGGTTACAGCCTTTTTTTCTTTTTTTTAAGTTCCGTCCGTCACCTGCTCCATATATTAAATGACAAGACAGAATCAACAATAAAGACATTTTTCAGATAAATACAGAAAATTGCACTAAGAATTCTGGTTCATTTTTAGTGGTTTTTCTTGGCATGGGCAGGAAGGAAAAACAGTGAGTTATGAAACCGGTAATGAATCAAAGACAGCTGCTATGCAACTGACTATCATATAGCAGTTAAAACCTTCTGTAGGTGTAGTATGACAAAACTCATCACTGAGTTAGCAAGCCAGAGGAAATATTAATGAAAGGACAACACAGTCTAACTGGGGAATATTTAACAGGATTTCAAAAATCTGCCTACAGCTCAACTGCCTGGTGCGCCCTCAGCAAGTTTGCCAATGACACCAAGCTGTGTTAAACTTGTTGGTACGCTGGAGGGAAGGAATGCCATCCAGAGGGACCTTGACACGCTTGTGAGGTGAGCTGATGCCAACCTCATGAAGTTTAACCATGACAAGTCCTACACCTGGGTCAGGGCAATTCCAGACACAAACACAGACTGGACAGAGAATGGATTGATAGCAGCCCTGTGGAGGACTTGGAGGTATAGCATGAACCAGCAGTGTGCTCTCACAGCTCAGAAAGCATCAACAGGTGTGTGGCCAGGAGGTTGAGGAAGGTGACTGTTTGCCTGTACTAGGCTCTCATGAGACCCTTCCTGAAGTTCTGCATTCAGCTCTAAGGCACCCATCACAAAAAGAACATGGATATGTTGGAGTGAGTCCAGAGAGGGCTACAAAAATCATCAGAGGCCTGCAGCATCTCTCCTATGAAGAGAGAGTTGGGGTTGTTCAGCCTGGAGAAGAGAAGGATCCATGGAGAACTTAGAGCAGCTTCCAGTACCTAAAGGGGCCTACAAGAAAGTTGGAGAGGGACTTTACAGAAGGGTAGCTGGTGATAAGTTAAGGGCTAATAGCTTTAATCTAGAAGAAAGTAGATTTAGGTTATATGGTATGAAGACATATGGGGTTAGGGTGGTGAGACATTGTGCAGGTTGCCCAGAGCAGCTGTGGCTGCCCCGTCCCTGGAAGTGTTCAAGATCAGGTTGTATGGGGCTTTGAGCAACCTGGTCTAGTGGAAGGTGTCCCTGCCCATGGCAGGGGGGTTGGAACTAAATGATCTTTAAGGCTCCTTCTAACCGAACCGTTCTATGATTCTAAGAAAGCCTTGTAGAAACCTTTTACTGGGTCTTTTTATCAGTGTTGTGGGATATGAAATGGGGCATCTAAGATGAAAATATCTGGGGATTTTTTCATCCTGTATTATACAATCTGCTGTGTATGACAAAGATGAAGAAGATGGGGCAGTAGTATCTTAGATCACTACATTTTCCTGGGGCTTAAGATACCACTATTACCATATAGAGTCAGTCTTCCCCCCCTGTGATAGATGTGGCTTAAATTTCAGCTGTTGTAGTTTCATTGAAGTATAAGGAATTTTATCAATAAAGAAGATAAATTCCTTTTCTTTTAATATTTTAATAAAGCCAAATTATCATCAAGTGACCATCATCCATTGATGATAATTTCCAATTTATTATCATGCTTATTGGATAGTTAATATTTCAAGCCACAATGTGGCACAATTATAAAACTCAAACCTTTCAAAATCCTGATGGTATTTAAATTGTTTTATTTAAGTAGTTGAATTTTTAAGCCAAACTTGTAATTTCAACACTGAGTGCCAGCAGTCTGAAAAATCTTGTTTTCCCTAAAATTAAGTTAAATTTCATTATTTATATTAATGTTTTATAATTCTTTACTAAATAAATTACACATAATTTCCATAGTTTTGCCCAGAAACTGGTGCCAGCCTATCCAAGTGTTAGCTCAATTGGCTCACTGGAATTTTTGAATTCTATTAGCACACTATTAGCACATGTAGGCCCAGATATGTGATGCAGGAATGTTGTTTTTATTCTGGGTCACTGGGCAAAATTATACACATGCTTTGGATCATATAGCAAGCACGGGGTCTTCTTATGTTTGTAACCAGGGAAAGACACAAGCTCTTCATTCACTGAACAATTCAGGTTTTCTCTTGTTCTCTGGATCTGCTTGGGACAGATACAGTGGGAAAAAGATATAAATTGCCAATGTCACTAAATCCACCTCTGTGTGTGTGTATGTCAAAACCCAGGTGTATTGGGAAGTGTGGGATCTACATGAAATAAGTGGTGGATACTGTCCTGGTTTCAGCTGGGATAGAGTTAATTTTCTTCCTAGCAGCTGGTGCAGTGCTAAGGTTTGGATTTAGTCTGAGAACAATGCTGATAACTCACCGATGTTTTATTTGTTGCTAAGTAGCACTCACCCTGATAAAAGGACTTTTCAGCCTCTCAAGCTCTGGCTGTGAGGAGGGGCATAAGAAGCTGGGAGACACCACAGGGACTGAATTCTCTCTGGGGTGCCATGTTGCATTTCAAGGCCCAGAATAGTGTTCTGGTCAGTGGCATGGGGCACAGCATATGTTTCCAGCCATCTGATCTCTGCTTCCATCACTGTAAGCGCATAGAGCTTACCTTAGTGGGTTTTTGGGAGTGTCACAATCTCCCAAAGATGGGTGATATAGTCCATCTAAATCCACCTGAGACTGAAGGGAGTGGTCAAGAAGTCTACCAGCAGAGAGAACTGTGCAAATTCTGTTCTCTATACCTATGTTCATCAGTTTTAAGCAATTTGAGGCTTTCTAGCTTTACATTTACATTTGTCATGAGTTCTTTAAAAACTGCTAATCAAAAGATGAGTATGTGATTCACCTTACAATAAACCGAATATCTGTAACTAAATACATAGATCTCTGCTGGACACTTTAAAAAATAATCATCCCCTTTTTTGAAACAAGTGGATACCCATGAAGCTTTAATATGTTTTCTATGAAAATTAATAATTTATTTTAGTTTTAAAATCCTAGCACTCAAGCAAAGCTGCCTAAGCCCATATAAACAGCACATTCACAATGAGGAATATTTAACCTTGAAATTACTTCTGTATCAGCATATTATCACAATTTGCTGCATGTTTTCTCATGCTGGCAAACTTACTTTTCTATTTGGCTGTGATATTTGTCTTTCATATGAGTAATGCAAGTGAGAAAGTGATGAGCCATCTATTCTGGCTCAATACCAAGTCTTGAGATTTTGTGTTTCATGTCTGACAGCTTTTAATAGAAGCTGGATTTAATCCAATTTTATACACTAAAAGGAAAAATAGAAACCCTTTTTGCTAGAGTTAGCACTCACAAAAGCACTATGTGAGCATTATGGTTAACATTATTGGCCAGTGACTTCTTAATTTTAGCCATAGATCTAGAAGCAGCATCAATTTCAGTTTTGCCATTTGGCCTAGGCTTTATACCGGGGAGAAAAAAAAAAAAACACAACTCATAAAATTCAGACATGCTGAGCTATCTCAGGGGTATTGAGCACACAGTCTCTTTTATGAAATTATTAATAGGAATGCTAATTGAAAGAGTGACTCTGTATCAACAAGTCAAACAAATTCCAGGTTATATAACTCCATCAATAGTACTTTTTTGCCAACTCCCAGATATTTTAATCTAAAAATTAACTGTGTTGGCTCATCTTTCTTTTTGCAGCTCACTCCATGACAGGTGGTTTGTAAAAAAGAAATCTGATACAAGCTTCAGAGAGCAAAAGATAATCATGGCTGCACATGATACAGCAAAGTAATAGAGTGATGACGTTTTAAGCTTCTGTAAAACCTTTTAAGATTATGTCATATTGAGGTAATTGAGAGGCAGGGAGTGCATGAAAAATAATGAAAGAATAATGGAAACTCTTTAGAAATAATTTTTAATTATTAATAGAAATATAAGTTACAGATATATTAAAAAACCTAGAAGCTGTACTTGTCTTTGACCCTTCATATCAAATAGAAAATGATACAGACACCAATTCATTGTCTTCCCCTCCCTCATGGTATCTCTCTCACTTAACGCAGCTGAATATCAACTTATTCAGTCTTTTCAGTTTCCAAACTTACTTAGAAAGTGAGGACCAGAAATTTAAAGGCATGTGAATGGAAGTTAGTCAACACAGTATATTTTATTATCTGGCCTAAGAGTCAGAGGTAGTAAGAGGTGATTCTGACAAAGCAGTGGTCACAAGTTTGATTGTGTAGCTGAAAGTGAAAAACGAAGTAACGGATGTTCTTTTATTATAAAAGCAAAATAGGTACTTAAGTGCCAAGTAATGTGAATTCATTACAACCAGTTTAGTAGGCAGAAGGATGTGTCTGTTACTCAGTAAGGAATTGTGAAGAAAACAGTGTGAAAAATCAGATACCATAAAGAAAAAAAAACTTTCCATATCCAGATACAACTTTTCTCCTAGAGCTGCCCACTGGAATACTGATGCGAATTTCCTCAGGAAGACAAGTGTTATAGATTGGTGTAGCCAATGTATAAATATATATATATTTATATATAAAGGTGTCTGTACTGGTATTTGTTATTCAGAATATAGACTTGGTTTTGGAATTCTACACTTACAAATAGACAAGTTTAAATTAATAACGGTTTCATTGGAAAAACACTGAGTTTAATGCTATTACTTCATAACCAATAAAAAAAGTCTCTAAGTATTGCTTATTGTGCAATGGATAAATCAGAAAGAGACAACGTTCTAAAGTTATGAAAACAATTTAGTTATTCTTGTTATGGCAATGTTGTATAAATGTTAGCACTGGTTTTATTGCTAATTGCATGTATTTCTGCAACTGAATTTCAATACTTTTCCTGCTGAATACACTTGTCTCAGGCTTTATTATATTTATTATGTTTTTGCTGCCCAATCATGTGTGGACATTTGTTCAGGCCTTATAAACACTCACAAATTGTAAATCATTGCGCCATACCAGAAGCCATGAACTGTTGGGAATAAGCACTCCAGTTCTTGCTTCCTTTGAAAGTTTTCTGCCGCAAAATAAGTCTATACATGAAGTTTCAGAACATAGATACTTTTCTCAATATTTTCTTTAATAATTTTTCAGCTTTATATTTTCTTCTGAGCATTAAGGTATTGCAGATAAGAATGTGCTTTAAATAACCATGCATTGAATGGGTTTCTTTGAGTGTCACCTTGATACAACAGCTCAGTGTCAAACTGGAAATGAGTAACAAGTGGTATCCCCCAGGGGCTGGTGTAGGGGCAGGTCTTGTTCAACATCTTCATTGGCAACATGCAATTGGCTTCAGCCAGTTGGCAACAACACCAAGCTGTGTGGTTTGGTGGATATGCTGGAGGGAAGGAAAGCCATCCGGAGAGACCATGACATGCTTGTGGGGTGGGCTGATGCCAACCTCATGAAGTTTAACCATGCCAAGTGCAAGGTCCTACACCTGGGTCAGAGCAATGCCAGGCACAGCTACAGGTTGGGCAGAGAAGTGATTCAGAGCAGATCTGCAGAGAAGAACTTGGAGGTGGTGGTCGATGAGAACATGAACATGAGCCGGCTTCAGTGTGTGCTCACAGCCAAGAGAACCAACCATATGCTGGGCTGCATCAAAAGGAGTATGACCAGCCAGTCAAAGGAGTTGATCCTGTCCCTCTACTCTGCTCTCTTGAGACCTCACCTGGAGTATTGGGTGCAGTGCTGGTGTCCTCAGCATAAAAAGGGCATGGAGCTGTTGGAACAAGTGCAGAGGAGGGCCACGAGGATGATCAGGGGACTGGAGCATCTGCCATATGAAGACAGGCTGAGAAAGTTGGGGCTGTTCAGGCTGGAGAAGAGAAGGCTGCATGGAGACCTCCTGGCAGCTTTCCAGTATCTGAAGGGGGCCTATAGGGATGCTGGGGAGGGACTGTAGTGATAGGACAAGGGGTAATGGGTTCAAACTTAAACAGGGGAAGTTCAGGTTAGATATAAGGAAGAACTTCTTTCCTGTTAGGGTGGTGAGGCACTGGAACGGGTTGCCCAAAGAAGTTGTGAATGGTCTGTCCCTGGCAGTGTTCAAGGACAGGTTGAATGGAGCCTTGGGTGGCATGGTTTAGTGTGAGGTGTCCCTGCCCATGGCAGGGGGGTTGGAACTAGATCATCTTAAGGTCCTTTCCAACCATTCTATGGTTCTGCGATTCCATATGTATGACAGCAACACTAGCGGCAGCAATTCTATCTCCTTTTCTGCTGTCAGTCATAAAATGAGGAAAGAATAGTTAGGTACCTGTTTTACCTTTGGCTACATATGATAATAATGGCTGGAAGAACACAGATTTATACTCAACTTTATGAATTTGGATTAATGAATAATAGTGGTAACAATAATTAAGTGGTATTGGTCTTAATTAAAATCTTAAAGACATTTAATTCCTTGCAATTATGTAAATGCAGACTTTGAATGTGTATCTCAATTATCACATCATGTATAGTTTATTGTAATTTGCTTATGAGGCTGCAATTCTTGTAGGCAACGGAAAGGTAGGGCTTGGTCAGTAAAGGATTCCACTGCTCATTTAGTGAGTTTGAAATAGGGAATTCAGGCTTAATATTTTACAGATTCTCCATCAAATATCATAGGTAATAGAAGGTCATACTAAGCAGATTTAGCTTATATTTTTTTATTCAGAACTTTAAAACCTTTTTGAATGGTTACACCATAGCTTCCTGAAAAAAATTCTAATTTGTTCTGAATTATCACAGTTAAGGGAAAGACACTATAACTTGTCATATTATCTAAAAGCCGCATTTGTATTTGTAGTGATCTGCCTTGGCATTTTCAAATTTGATAGTTCTAGAGTATTTCTCTTGTGTTCAAGTGGTAAAACTATACTGCTGTACTTAGAAACATTTCACTGCACCATTATAATCCTAGTATTTCTATGGCTGTAAAATGTATCCACGAAACTTTGCTTTGGGCTAAAACTTGGCATGCAAATTGTGTGTCCATTTTTAGATCACACGAGCTTCAAAAAAAAAATTACTGCTGTTATATACTTTTTTTTTTTTTTGCCCTTACACTTGGTTACTAAAAATAAGTTAATGCCTGACATTTAGAAAACAGAAATGCAGTTATGGCTCTGGGACCAAATCCCTTGAAAGGATGGAAACAGAAACTCTATATTTGAAAGAGGGCATGCATAAAAACATGTACACTCTTTATTATGTACAGCTCCCACTGTGTGAAAAATAGACTTAGTCCATGCATGATGCTGCATGCAAATGTGACTGGTATGCATATAAACAGTACTCTGGTTATCTGTCAATTTGAGTCTTCATTTACAGCACTCTAACTTTTAGTACCAGTGCTCTAAAAATACATGGTAACAACCAATATCAGCAAGGCACTGATGTTAAAAATCAGTTATGGCAGAGGAGAGGGTTGCAATATCAGAGAACTCATGTTTTTATCATACTGATGTTGAATCACTGATTTCTTAACACAACGTTGATTCTAGGTGGTCTGTTACATTCCAGTTTCCTAGAAAATGTCACAATATCTTCAAAATCTATGTCACAATGAAAAAAGTAAAAAGCAAGAAATAGTCTGAATTGCAAAATAAAACATTTGCTAAAGTACTTCAGAGACTGATGTGCTGAAGACCAGGTCTCAATGCAGGACACTCTGACAAAGCCAGAGTGACAGGTACTTCATTTTTTGTGCCAAAGCCTGAAATGTATAAGGATACTTCTCAATTGATGAACTTGCTATATATGTATATCACATTAATGACCAGCTATAGACTAAAGACAGTAAATATCAACATAAGGAAAAATAAAATTATAATAAAAAGAAGCAGGAAGGTAAGCACCTAACCAGTGCTTTTATAAGTTTATTGGAAGGGTTTGTTCATGATTTTGTTTTACGCATTCTTTCTCTCAAAAAGTACTTTATAAATGAGATACACAGGTTATTTGATTAGCCTTTGGTGGCTGGCATATATGTATCAAAATTAATCAGCAGCTGCAAAGCTCAGTTTCCTTGTATCAGAATAGCTGCTATCCCATTCAAAGTGTTTTTTTAATGTATGGTTAAAACATAATTTCCAACGTGGGAAAAAGGAGCAAAAGATCAGGTTTACCTGTTTAGATAATATCCTCCATATTGGTGCCTATCTCAAACAATAATAGATGCCATAGATGCCTAAGTAAGAACTGTGATTAGGCAAGCATATATAGCAGTGAGTATTCTTCCTGCCTCACATTATTTTCACCTCATGGGAAGTCCTGAGTCTGATTACTTCTATCTATTTAGAAATTCTCATTAGACCTCTTTATAAATACTTATTCATTGCCTCCTTGAACCAATATAATGTTTTTGCATCCACAATGACTTTTGGCATGGAGTTACATGAATAATGATTTCCTCTACTTGCTGTGTACCTAAATTTTGCTAATTTCTCACATCCTTTAAGAAGATAGATGTAAGAAATTTCCCTGCCTATTACCTTTATAGCATTCATGATTTTATAAACTTCTACTATATATATTTGTGTTATTTTCTTAGGCAGAAGAATCATGCTAGACTGTCATTCAGCTGCTGTTGCCTATTTTTGGATATCCTTTTTGTTCTTCTCTGAACATTTGCCAGTTCAAATTGTTCTTTTTGAAATGAAGAGACAAAAACTGCATCTAGTATTCTACATGTGAGAAAACCAAGGAAAGATATTAAACTGCATTCAAAATTTTGTATTACCAATGTTTTGTAAGGAAATTACTTTGCTTTCAAGAAAGCCAAAAATATTTGATTTGATGAGAAGTTGTTTGATGCCAGCTGTGGGTGAGAACACTTGCCTTTTTTATTTTTAATTTCACCTTTACATAACATTGTTTACTGTAATGATTTCTACAAAACAAGTACAATATGTGCAAGGCATCTGATACTGTCCTACACAACATCCTGTGCCACTCTCATACAGTTCAACAAGGCCAAACACGAGATCCTGCATGTGAGTTGGGACAATCCCAAGCACAACTACAGGCTGGGCAGGGACTAGATAGAGAGCAACCCTCAGGAGAGAGACTTGGGGGACTCTGTTTGGTGAGAAGCTCAACATGACTGAGCAAAGTACACTTGCAGCCCACAAAGCCAACTCTACACTGGGCTGCACCAAAAGCAGTATGGCCAACAGGTAAAGAGAGGTAATTACCCCCACCTACTCTATTCTTATGAGATCTCAACTCATGTGCAGCTCTGAAGTCCCCATCGTAAGGAGGATGTGGATCTACTTGGGAGGGTCCAGAGGGCCATGGAGGTAAATGGACTGGAGACTGGAGCACCTTCCCTATGAGAAGAGTCTGAGAGAGTTGGGATTGCTTAGCCTAGAGAAGAGATGGCTCTGGGGAGAGCTTAGAGCAGCCTTACAGTGTAAAAAAGTATCCTACAAGAAAGCTGGGGAGGGACATTTTACAACGGCATGTAGTAATAGGATAAGAGGTAATGGTTTTAAAACAGAAGAAGCAAGATTTAAATTGGATATTAGGAAGAAATGATTTACTATGAGGGTAGTGAGACACTGGAACAAGTTGCCCAGAGAACTTGTGGCTGCCCCATCGTTGGAATTGTTCAAGTACAGGTTGGATGGAGCTTTGAGCAACCTGGTCAAGTGGAAGGTGTCCCTGCCTATGGCAAGGGGGTTGGAACTAAATGATCTTCAAGGTCCCTTCCAACCCTCATCATGTTTTCATTCTCTGATTCTTTGATTTCATATCCTACTACAGAGCTGTGGGCAATCTTTTAGTTATCTGCTGGATTTCATTTGTCACCTCAGTGAATCAAATCCTTCAGAAGTTCATAAGGAAATTTCCTTTAACATCTATTCTGTAATAAGCATATGCTATGCTTCTGTACTATTTCTTTCCAGTATGTAAATTAATTAATTTAATTAATAGCAGAAAAGTGCTCCAATTATTCAAAATCAATTTCTTTAATAAATAGCAATTTAAAAATATTGAAGCATTTTAGAAGCATTTTATTTTTGAAGTGATTGAGTTTAGGGATCAAGAAGGTAGATCTAATCTTATAGTACTGCTTTAAATTCATAGATTTTATGGTGACAATGAAAGGATGATAGGATTACATAGAATTTTCAAATCAAAGGACAGTTGATGTTGGAAGCAATCTCTATAGGTCACCTTGACCAAACCCAAGTGAAGTGCTTGGGCACTTCTTCCAGTCACCATGATTGATCAAAGATTATTTAGAGTGGCCTACAATGATGTCTGCAACTCCTTGAAGCACTCATGGGTACATCTGTATTGGGTTTGTTTGGCCCATGGAGGCCCATGGACTTATGTGTGTCCAGGATCTTTAAGTATTCCCTGACCTGATCCTCTTCCACTAAGGGTACATTGTCCTTGCTTCAGCATTTCCCTATTCTCTCTGACACCTGTAATTCTTGAAAACTGGCAAAGTAGGCTTTCAGTACCTCAGTCTTTTCCATGTCCTATCCCATTTTTTGAGCAATGAAGACACTTTTCCCCAGCCCTCCTTTTCTTCCAATGTACTTACAGAAACACTTCTTGTTTCTTTGCCCCGTTCAAAAAGAAGTGCTACATTAACTAGTGGCAAAAAAAAAAAAAGAATGAAGTGTAGAGAAGAAATCACTTGGAATTTAGCTATAACTGTATTGTCACAATAACATGTAGAACCCCCTAAAAGATTTAAAGTAGATGATTTTAAATGTTTGTCGTGGTTTAAACCCAACCAACCACGCAGTCATTCACTCACTCAACCCCCCTTTCTGCCCTCCCCTGCTTCCAGAGAGATGGGGGGAGAATCAAAAGAATGCAACTTCCACATAGTTGAGATAAGAACAGTTTAGCAACCAAGGCATAATACAAATCACTGCTGCTACCACCAATAATAATAATGATACAGGAAAAGAATACAGCATCCCATCAACCACAACAGATAACTCACGACACCCCACCAACCGAGTGCTGACCGACCACCTCTTCCAACCACCCCGAGAGAGCGCTAGGCCTTCCGGATCCTTCCCAGTTACATCCTCGGCATGACGTGCTATGGTGTGGAATACCTCTTTGGTCAGTTTGGTCCTGTCAGTACAGTCCTGTCCCTCCTTCCTCCCGGCTTCCCTCCTCCCTGGCAGAGCATGAGGCTCACAAAGTCCTTAGTCAGGGCAAACATCGCTCAGCAACAACCAAAAACATCGGCCTTATCAGCCTTGTTCCCGAGCTAAGTCAAAACACAGCTACTAAAGAGAAGAAAAACTGACTGCAACTGCTGAACCCAGGACAATGTTACTTCCATTTTAGCTTCTTTTATTGTGGGTTAAAAAAAGCACTTAAGATAAAATTAATATGTAATCCTTTACCCCAGATAGTGTATGTCATGTATAAGGTGGTGATCAGAGGGTTATCTTCAAAATTTTATTATCCTGGAAATACCCAGTATATTATTTCATTGTTGCTACTACTATTACTAATAAAGTAATTGGATATTACATTATTACATACATATTACAACAATGTTATTACATTGTTACTACTACTACTAACTTTCCCTCTTCCTAAACCCCACCAACAAACTCTCCCCAGATTTCTTTCCTTTTTATTCCACTTCATTTTATTTTTACTTGTTGGAGAGAAGATTTCTTTCTTTCTTTTTTTTTTTTTTTTTATTTTTTAAATGTTTTTTATTTTTTTTTTTATTCTTTTTTTTTAGGT
>NDXB01001965.1:87669-99343 GCA_002631895.1 Agapornis roseicollis
CTTGTTGGAGAGAAGATTTCTTTCTTTTTTTTTTTTTTTTTTTTAATTTGTTTCAATGCTTTTAATATTTCTTTTAAATCATAGCTGTGAGGAGTAGACAGTGAATATGAGCTGAACACTCAACATCCATAATTACATAAGCTTGGTCTATTCATCATAACATACTGTAGCTGTAATAATTTTATTTTAATGTGTCTTCAATGCAACAGACATTTTAAAGACCATTAAGTCAAGGATTTGCCCAACAACCCATGATGATCTGTTATTAACAAAATACATATAATCAGGATGCTTTTACAATACAACACAGATTGAGAAAACATATAATTAGGAAGCTATTAATTTTAGCAAGCTAGAATCGATGAAGATTTCTGTGCTTAGCTTTCATAGCTAAGCTTTACTAACAAATGACCAGAGACACTTCAAAAATGTTCCCATGTGTTATGCATTAGGTTTTGCTAAAAGTCATCATGACAGTGGATACAAAATGTTTGCTATTTTCTTTTGCTCATAACTACATATTCTATGTAGCCCATCTAAAACCAGAGAAAAATAACTTGTGCCTTTCCTGAATTATAACAGTTAACCCAGAAGGTTCCAGCCTATTGTTGGTATTTCATGGGTGGAAACAGTGAAGGAACCCAGTTTCCCATTACATGCCCTAACTATATAGCTTGAACATAAAAAGTTTCATCTACTAACAGCTTTGAATATAGATCCATATAAAACAGATAGGCCATGCTACATTCAAAAGGAAATAAGTGATCTTGCCTGAAGGACACACTGATCATATGTCTGAACCTGTTTATTTTAAGCTCACTGGGAGTATCTTGGAAGTCACAGAGTGTGCTCTATCCAGAGACAGAAAACTTGCAGGAGTGAAGCCTTAATTCACAGCTGCTAGACCATGCAGCTCATCAATGGAGATAATAGATACCTGTATATTACAATACAGTTTCTATTTTTTTTTTTTTAATTCTATCTTCAGAGTTAACTTTTGCTATTATTTTCTGTTACTATTATTAATCATATCTACCTCAATACATACTTCTACTCTCTGTGTTAAGCCCACTATAATAATATCTGAATTATTTGTGAGAAGCGTATCTTACTGTTTCACAGAAATAAAGGTATGGAGTTGGGTTTATATTAGCTTAATCACAGGGCTTTAAAAATGAAGCTGCATCATTTTCTGGTTATACTTAGGCTTGGAAGCCCTTTTAGTTATTTTGGATTGGATAGGGGCCAAGTTATTAAATCCTGATGGACCAAAATAAACTCCATGTAACACTGTGAAGGCTGAAAAGCACAATGAAAGTTCTTGCATTGTGATCTCCTGTACTTATAGTTATTAGCTTGAGCACAGCACAGCATCAGTGCTAGATTGGGTTCATCTTTTTGCCAGCATAATGATCCCTTCTTGTAGGATGCAGTATGGAGACATCTGAACAATTTTGCTTGGTCCAGGTTGTGTTTAAGAAGGATTACAAATGTCAACTTAAAGACAGCTTTGCTCAATGCATAGCTGCAGTGTGTTCACAAGTTTCAGCATTAGCAGGCTGATATCATTCTATGGCTATACTTCATATAATGGGGAACTGACTGTATCAAATTGACTTTAAACACAGTTTGCATCTTGCTAGTTAAAGTGCAGTCATTCCATTCTTTTTCCATGCTACCCAATGCTTACAATCTGTGGTAATACTTCATGTTGTGTTAAATATCTATGTTAGAAGAATTGAAACAATATCCTTGTATTGGAATTGATATAACAATTCTTTACTCATAGTAAAATTAGAAGAGAGTAATATTAAATGAAAAGTGAATAGCCATGCATTAAGTAAAATTTTATTCAGCATTTAAATATATCTCCAGATATTTGCAGAAATTAAATCCTATTAATACATAGAATGGGTAATGAAAATAAGATCTATTACTCTTTTGTAGTATAGTTCATAGAGAAATCATCTTTTAAGCTACTGCTGTAGAGATATAAAAGGAATTGTAAACCTGAAGATTTGAAATTCCAGAAAAACTGCTAAAAGCAGTTCTGGTTTACTCCTATGTCACAGATCCCCAGGAAACTTACAAAATAGTTAGAGAAGTAGCTCCTGTCAGCTTCAATAAAATTTGGGTTAGGTCTTAAGTGGAAGTTGTCATCTTTTTCTTTCCTTTTTTATAACCACGAGTGATGATCAGTGCTTCAAGAGATGTTTCACTAAAATTGCAGAAAGAGAATAAAGACAAAGAAGAGTTAGAATCTTAATCTTCTAGAAAGCTAAAGAACTGCAAAAGATAAATTAGTGGAGAAAATTCTTTGGAACAGAAACAGAAATTGTATTAATGAAGAAATAAGCAAGATAGAAATTACATATTTAAAAGAGAGTATCTGGCATGCCATCCACTGTTGGTCTAAGATATCTACTATGAATTAAAAATTGAGGAACAAAATACACAGAAAACTTTCAGGGCAAGGGACTACTTTCTATAGAACAAGGAATAGGACTCTAGGCTTATAGATTGTCTGCAAATATAGTAAAAAAAAAAGTGGAAAAAGATAAAATAAGGAGCAGCATAAAAGAAGTGAAAAAGAAGATGGTGGATCAGACCAAGATGGAATGAATTATAAATAGTATAACTGTACAATTTTTATTTAGTCATTCTATACAACTATCTGTTTATATAACTGTGTTATATGACTATATAAAAATTGTGTACTTACCATATAGCCTTTCCACATGTACATCAGTAAGTGGATGCCACAAACCTAGACTTCAGAATGCTGAATCTTACAGTGTTTGCCTGGGGTTCTCCTATTTGCTGTGCCCTACAACCTTGCAGCTGCAGTCACAAGGTCTGCACCTTACTCAAATTCCCTAGCTGCTGCTCTAGGTGAGAACTTCTCATAGTAATAACACAAGCAACAATTTTGTGAGGGGAAAGAAGAATGGCTAGGTGGCACTTTGAGTATGACCCAAAGTGGTGGTACGTAAATGATGATTTGAGATATGATGTAGAGACTCATTATGCAGTGCTATTTTTGAGAAAGGTTTGAAAGAAATTAACAGCTACCAACAGAAGCTCCTAAATGGGCTTCAGTTCAAATACAAGGTTGGTCACAGCAGTATAATCACATGAGTCATGTAGCTGCATCTGTAATTGTCTGAGGATAAGAGCTAAATCAGACCTTGTAAGAGAGGTAATATGTTTACTATACTAGATACTATACGTGGAAAAAGCAACACTCATTTTCAGTAGCAAGCCGTACTACAGGTTTTATTAATGTCTGACATGGATATCGGTATATACCTGAAGCAGGTCTTTTCTGCATGAGAACTTTCTGTTTTCTGCTATTGAATGGCTTGGTCTCACAGACAGCATCACCTCTTCCTATAAACCTGCCTAATAAAATGGCTGACTTAATAAATGAATGAAACAATCTACTTGTTTATTGTTTGTTGCCTGGTAGCCAAATATATCTATCAAAATATCCCTATAATATTCTGTCTTTTTGTATATCTTCTATAAGATACATATAGTTGTAAAATGGTTATAGGAACAAGCTCTTTGTATTTTATAGTCCTTATTTTGATAAACAGCTTTAAGAACATAGTAGCTAGATTTAACTCCTCCACAGTTTTAGAAAAAGAAGGGCACATTCAAAGGACTATTCCTTCACCTATCATTATCAGTGACTCATATTGCCATCAAAAGCAGAGCCATATGGAAATTATACTGTACATACTGAAATAAACACATTAGAAATAGAGTGCAGCATTGAAGCAACTAGGCAACAAAAAACTGGGAAGAAAAATAACCCTGTCTCTGAGAGAAAAGAAAAAGAAGTGTATAGCATTGTTGCACAGAGAGTAGTTGCAATGATAAGAACTTTGGTGTGACAGCTCAAAGAGCAGTTCTCTACTGTTTAAACATTTATATGTTTCAAAGTGGTCAACAGCTAGTTATTAGAGCTTCAGAAAAAAAAAACATTTAAATGCTTCATGTCTCCTCTACACCCATAAATGTCACAGAAATAGTCACTGATGAAAACAGTGTGTTATTTACTCACTTTCATAAGTGAAGTTTAATGGGTGCTAGTCGTGAAAAACCATGCATGCCGAAAACAGAATGTACTCCATGGAGCCTCATTCAGCTAATGCAATCTACCTGGCCATAGTCTTTCAAATGTTTGTGGGTTTAAATAAAAGAATGCCACCCATGGAAAACCAATTAGCTGTTTTACTCTTGCATTTTTTTCTTCTATATGGTTTAGAATATTTTTTAGTGAATTGTTCACTACCAAAAGAGAAAATTAAGAAAAACAAATAAGCAAAAAACCCACCCCCAACTTCTGGCTAACCTATGTTTTCATCACTAGATGCAAACTAATTTAGTGCCTTTGCTTTCTAACAGCACATTAAAGAAACATTACTTTGATGTAATGCAAAGCCACTGTCTTCTGGTGTCCTGGGTGGGAGAGTGAGTGAGTGACTGTGTGGTTTTGGGTTGCAGGCTGGGCTTAAACTACTACATCTGGTTAGTAGAAAGTAGGGTAGAAAACTGGATATTAGGAAGACAATAGAAGAAAATAGGAGAGAAAGGAAATTCCCCAGGTTTTTCCACTGCTGTCTGTAAGAGTACGTGACAGGAGAGTGCTTTTTAAAGGATATCTTGTCAAAGGAGTCATAAATCAGAACATGCAGAGACAACCCTGACCAAAAAATAAGGGAGGTCTTGATAAGAATGAACCTGGCCAACCTCTCAATTGGTAAGGAAATGGGGAGTGTGAAAATGTTTATGCTTTCAGCTGGGAGGATAAGAAAAGGGAGGGAGACAACCTTACCTTCCCTAACCTGACCAATTAGCATTAGCAGAGTAATCAGAAACAAACCTGGCCATTCATACTAGGTTATCTAGTTATCTAGTTACAGTCATACTAGGCTATCAAGAAATTGCAGGCAAACCAGGACAGATAAGGATGCAAGCCTGAAGGTCCAGGGTGTTGGGAGGTGTTGGTAGGACTGTGCCAGCTTATGAGACAACGTGCAGGGGAAGGGAGAGAAAAAGGGAACAAAAGCTGAAAAGACAGAAAAGGCAATAAAACAGGGCTGGTCAGTATGCTTGTCTGTCTGAGCACTGCTCCTGATCAGATGTCTCACATCTTATTAAATTTTTCCTTCTTAACAGTATCTCTGTAATCTCACTCTCTATGATGTATTTGTATGTGTGCTGCAAGGACTCAGTTCCATCTGCTGGAGAGACCTATGTGTGTGCGAATGAAAAGTGATGCCAGTCACTAAAGAATGGGGATGTGGGTGCCTCTAGTCTTCGGTTTCAGCTGTTGGAGTAAGTAAGTGAGGGTCCTAGCATCAGCTACTGGAGGCAGTGGGGGTCTTTAACCCCCAATGGCTGGGGACAGGAATGGTGTGTGTTCCAAAACCAGCTACTGTGGGGAACTGGGTGAGTGAGATGAGTGATAGGCTCAGTGTCAGGATTTGGAGCAGGACCAGGGGTTACAGACCATGTGTCTGGTGCTGGCAGATGGAAGTGTCTGTGTCTCCCTTAAATTGAGTATGCATGGTGTGTGTGTATTCACTGGCAAACCGCAAGCTAGAGCAGTCAGCAATTAAGGGACTCATGTTTGGGAAAGGATATCAGGCAGACAGAGGATCTGTTCTGGTATTTGGGGTGGACTCACAAGTATAGGGTGCTGGTGGGACAAGTGTTTGAGAGCTGCATGTTTGCAGAGAGCATGCAGCTGGAGCAGCCAGTAAGCTGGGGACCGATGGAGCAGGTAACAAGGACCAGGATCCATGCAGGGGTGCTAGGTGGGCAGGGGGGCTGTGACAGTGCTCAGGGGATCCATGAATATGTGTGCTTGTGAACATGGAGAGTGCTGTGTGTGTTCTGTAAGAGCAACCTTCTGTCTCTGCCAGCCCAAGAGGAGGAGGGGATGTGGCTGTCTGGGCTTGTGTCTGGTGTGACTCCTGTATACGGATGCTGCCTTTTGAAGGTAGTGCCTTGTCTGTGATAGACTGTGTGACTGGCTGTGTCAGTGTCCTCTTGTGTGTATGCGTGTATGTGTCTGTGACTCTGGGATATGTGTTCAGCATTACTCCTGGTTGAACTTATAAGTGGAAAAGTGTTAGCCATATCCCTTAGTATGGGTAGAGGCTTGGGTCCAGAGGCACTGGAGCTGGGCTCCAGCAGCCAGGCTGGAGGGGTCCGAGCCCAGAGTGTCTAGAAGAGTTAGCCCCACTCAACATCCTTTAACACCTCTCTAGGAATAAAGGAAACAACTCTTGTTTTCAGAAAGCATTTTACTCAGCTTATTTATTGTACAATTCTGCCCACAACACTGAAAAAAACTTATACCTTGCTATGTCCTTTCCCCTCCCAGTTCCAATGTAGGAAAGCATTTTGAGGGACATTTATTTGCTATGTACTCTTAGACTTGAGTCACAGATGAGGAACAAGAACAATTATTTTCCCTCTTACCTCTTTATGCTGCTTACTGCTGAAGGACACTAACTGTTGATTTAACTGAGTCTATTAGTCAGGGATGGCTCAGAACTGCCAACTAATGTTTGCAAACACCATAAAAATAGAACATCTCTGAGTCGAACATTGCACAGACTTGATTGTGTGGCTTTTGTTACCTGACAGTTAAGGTTTCTGTCTCTGTCTTGCACCCAGCTTTTTACTACTGACTGTTCAAAAAAGTTCTTAATTCTCAAAAATAGATATTTATGTTTTTGCTTAACCATTCAAAAATATTTCAGGAAACTTACAGAAATAGAAAACAGAATCATAGAATAATAGAATAGTTAGGATTGGAGAGGACCTTAAGATGATCTAGTTCCAACCCCCCTGCCATGGACAGGGACAACTCACACTAAACTGTGCCACCCAAGGCTTCATCCAACCTGGCCTTGAACACTGCCAGGGATGGAGCACTCACAACCTCCCTGGCCAACCCATTCCAGCATCTCACCACCCTAACAGGAAAGAATTTCTTCCTTAGATCCAATCTAAACCTCTCCTCTTTAAGTTTGAACCCATTCCCCCTTGTCCTGTCACTACAGTCCCTAACGAAAAGTCCCTCCCCAGCATCCCTATAGGCCCTCTTCAGATACTGGAAGGCTGCTAGGAGGTCTCCACACAGCCTTCTCTTCCCCAGGCTAAACAGCCCCAACTCTCTCAGCCTGTCTTTGTATGGGAGATGCTCCAGTCCCCCGATCATCTTCGTGGCCCTCCTCTGGACTTGTTCCAACAGCTCCATGTCCTTTTGATGTTGAGGACACCAGAACTGCACACAATGCTCCAAGTGAGGTCTCACCACCAGATTATTTTCATGTTACTGTTAATTATTTCTAAAAAGTGATGTGGCTTATGGATCTAAATTTGCTTTTGGTATATTGTTGATTGTTTCCTGGTACATAGGAATGAAAAGGTGTCTAAAAACCCCCTTAAGGAAATTCTTGCTACAATGACCAACATTAAAAAGAAAAGATTTGGCTGGAGAATTGTGAAAAAACATGCGAAAAGGGCAAATTTTTTTTTTTTTTGCTCTAAGGAAAATGCTATTTCATGCCCTCCAGTGTGTCTGTATTGCTGCTGGTGCAGAACTTGTTGCTTTCAGAAAGTGAGTCTGATAACATCATAAAAAAAGCTGATATATCCAAGCACTACTGAATATAGTGTGCTTTCAGGAAAAGATAAATACCATAATGAAACATAAGAAAGCAGTATGTCTACAGGAACTTGACCACACATTTAAAGAATGCATATATGAATTTCTGACATTCAACAGGGCCAAATGTAAGGTCTGGTGGTGGGTTGGGGCAATCCCAGGCATAAGTACAGGCTGTGCAGAGAATGGTTTGAAGGCAGACCTGAGGAGAAGAACTTGGGGTGTTGGTTGAAGAGAACCTCAACATCAGCTGTCAGTGTGTGCTTGCAGCCCCGAAAGCCAGTCATATGCTGGCCTAGAAGAAATCCAGTGAGGGACTTTCTACAAGGTCATGTCATAACACGACAAGGGCGAATGGGTTAAAACTGAAAGTTGGTAGACTTAGAAAAAAATTCTGCACTATGAGGGTTTGAGTCACTGGCACAGGTTGCTCAGAGAAGCTGTGGGTGCCCCATCCCTGGAATTGTTCAAGGCCATGTTGGATGGGGCTTAGAGCAACCTGGTCTAACGGAAGTTGTCACTGGCCAATACGTGGGTGTCAGAACTGGATGATTTTTAAGGTTCCTTCCAACCCTGACTGTTCTATGATTCTGTGATTCTATGATCTACACATATTAGAATCATAGAATCATAGAACAGTCAGGGTTGGAAAGGATGTTAAGATCATCTAGTTCCAACCCCGCTGCCATGGGCAGGGACACCCCACACTAAACCATGCCACCCAAAGCTCTGTCCAACCTGGCCTTGAACACAGACAGGGATGGAGCATTCACAATTTCCTGGCCAACCCATTCCAGTGCCTCACCACCCTCACAGGAAAGAACTTCTTCCTTAAATCCAATCTAAATTTCTCCTGTGTAAGTTTTAACCCATTACCCCTTGTCCTATCACTACAGTCCCTAATGAAGAGTTCCTCCCCAGCATCCCTATAGGCCCCCTTCAGATACTGGAAGGCTGCTAGGAGGTCTCCATGCAGCCTTCTCTTCCCCAGCCTGAACAGCCCCAACTCTCTCAGTCTGTCTTTGTATGGGAGATTCTCCAATCCCCCGATCATCTTCATGGCCTCCTCTGGACTTGTTCCAACAGCTCCATGTCCTTTTTATGCTGAGGACACCAGAACTGCACACGATACTCCAGGTGAGGTCTCACAAGAGCAGAGTAGAGGAGCAGGATCACACTCCTTTTGATGCAGCCCAGGATATGGTTGACTTTCTGGGCTGTGAGTGCACACTGAAGCTGGCTCATGTTCATTTTCTCATTGACCACCACCTCCAAGTCCTTCTCTGCAAGGTTGCTCTGAATCTCTTCTTTGCCCAACCTGTAGCTGTGCCTGGCATTGCTCTGACCCAGGTGTAGGACCTTGCACTTGGCATGGTTAAACTTCATGAGGTTGGCATCAGCCCACCTCACAAGCGTGTCAAGCTCCCTCTGGATGCTATTCCTTCCCTCCAGCATATCTACCAATCACACAACTTGGTGTCATTGGCAAACTTGCTGAGGGTGCATTCAATCTCACTGTCCATGTCAGCGACAAAGATGTTGAAGAAGACCTGTCCCAGCACCAACCCCTGAGGGACACCACTTGTTACTGGTCTCCAGACGGACACTGAGCCATTGACCACAACTCTTTGCGTGTGGCCATCCAGTCAGTTCTTTATCCACCGAGTGCTCCATCTATCAAATTGATGTCTCTCCAATTTAGAGACAAGGATGTCAAGTGGGATGATGTGAAACCCTTTGCACAATTCCAGGTAGATGATGTCAACTACTCTACTCCTGTCCATCAGTTCCGCAACCTCATCATAGAAGGCCACCAAATAGGTCAGGCAGGATTTCCCCTTAGTGAAGCCATGCTGGCTGTTGCCAAGCACCTCCTTGTTTTTTATGTGAATCAGCATACTTTAAAAAAAACCCAGCAAGGTGCTTACATGCATTACTCTAATGCCTTCTAAAATCATTATTCCAAGATTTAGAAGTTGACCAATGCAAGTGGAGAAGACCCTGCAAGCAGTAGGTTACTGTTTCACTTCATTTTTATTTCCTCAGGAATCTCATAATTACAGTTTTGGTCATATCTGGACTACATCCAAGGAGGCATTAGTTTTCAGGGGTTTGATTACATTCTTAAAATAGTCTTCTCATAAAAGGATTTGCTCAGTTTCAAGTAAAACTTTATTTCTTGCAGTTTTCACTGAAAGCAAATGGTCTTATTAAAACTAGGCACTGTAGGACTGTCATGTTTTAACCTCAGCCAGCAACTAAGTAGCACACAGCTGCTCACTCGCTCCCCCTGTGCTAGGCTCAATGGGATGGGAAGGACAAATGGAAAAAAAGGTAAAAACCCCTTCGGTTGAGATGAGATCATTTTAATAATTGAAATAAAGTGAAATGTAATAATGCTAATTCTAAGGCAAATATGAATAAGAATACTACTACTGATTATATAAAGGAGAGAGAGAAATAAACTAAAGAAAACCAAGTGATGCACAATCCAATTGCTCACCACCCACTGACTGATATCCAGACCTACCTAAGCAGTGATTGGTCGCTTCTGCATAACCCTTCCCAATTTATATACTGGGCATGATGTGCTGTGATATGGCATAACCCTTTGGCTAGTTTGGGTCAGGTGTCCTGTCCCTGCTTCCTCCCGGCTTCCCATATCTCTCCTCACTGACAGAGCATGAGCAACTGAGAAGTCCTTGATTGGGGTAAGCATTACTTAGCAATAGCTGAAATATCAGTGTGTTATTAACATTATTCTTACACTAAATCCAAAACATAGCACTGTACCAGCTGCTAAGAAGAAAATTAACTCTATCCCAGCTGAGATCAGGACAGTATATGGCCTGTCAGATTATAAAATCAACCAATGTAGAATGTTTTGAGTATGCTTTTAACTGCTACATAATGACTGCCTTTTAAGTTTGTCAAATAGAAATTAAATACCACCAGCTGCCTTCTCAGTGTAAAAATTAAATGTAATATTTTTAGGCAATAACAGGGATTAGTGTGACTTGTAACCACCTTATTACTGGGATTATGAAGAAACTATGGTTAGGAATTAATGCTGATAAACTTTAAAATCACCAGTTTTGCAAGCTCTACTATCCACTAAACAGAGTAATCTACCCCACTACTAAAATACCAGCACTGGTCACCAAGCTGGCGGATTTCCAAAACTGGGTTTTATCAGACTGCCTGAAAGAAAGCAGGTCAAAGGTGAGTTTATTGAATCTATAAATAACAAATTTGCTGGTTCACTGGACATGTAATACAATGCCCTATCTGTACATAAGATGATATATTAAATGCAATAAAATACCTTAATAAATTTTTAAGGTTGTAGAGTTATGCACTTGGAAGTCAGGAAACACTTCAATGTCAGTTATAATAATGTCATAATAATGTCATCTAAGGTGGTTTCTCCACTGCACAAGAAAATATCTCTAACATACCCATAAGTACATGTAAGTACATGTAAAAATCAAATACTATTTTGTGAAATATGTGCATCATTTAATACACTGGAATTTGGGTCAATAGAATAATGTTTTAATATGTCCTGAAGAATCATCATAATCCTGTTTTATCTATGCACAATCATAAAATTTTGTCCTTGCAGTGTCCACCTATTTGGACCAAACTGTAACTTCTAGTGAAGCCGCTATTTGTCTGTTGTCTCCTATGAATTCAGTGGATAAGAAGGAAAATGAAATGGACAGTAAAATGTTTGCCACAATTTTCTTATACTTGCCAGATAGAATAGCTATGAGAAAATTGAAATTATAAACTGTTTAAAAAGGAAAGTGATTTAAAACCAAATCTGAAACATGATATACAATATAACAACTCTAAGAGGTTAGGATTTTGATTCTGGGAAATGAAGGTAAAATAAAAAAAATTTGGGAAATCTAAGACATACTTTTTCCACTTGTTTTTTTTTTTTTTTTTTTCCATCTCCTTTAATTCATCAAAAAT
>NDXB01001966.1:13709-29420 GCA_002631895.1 Agapornis roseicollis
AGGTTTGCCCGTACCACTGGGAAGTCATCTAGGTCAAGATAATTATAACCAGGAGTTGAGTGATGTTTGTGGGTTGGTTTTGGGGGGGGTGCTTTTAAACAGCATTGGCTTATTAAAAAAAGAAAAAAAAAAAAAGAAAAAGTCTTAAAATAGCCAAATTACACTGTCTGCCACTCATTCACTAGGTCTGTAAGCCCATTCAGCACACTGACCTTCATCTCCTCATTTCAACTACGTTTCAGATGTGTCTGTGGCTTTCTTTGAAACCCAATCACCAGTTCATGGATATTTCCCACAGTTTTGAAATAAAATTTACCCTGTGTTACAAGACTACTGGGGAGCAGGGGGAGAAGCATCAACATAAATAAGGTAGCACCAAAAGCCTCTGGTTTGGTCATAATTTCTAATGATGAAGTGTAACTAACACTACTTACTATTTCACTTTGAAAGCATATTTTGGTTGCTTCTAATTGGTAAACAAATCCCTTTATCCAAAAATCTTTGTATTTTATCCCAGGCTTTACTATTAAGGAGAAAAAGCATCACATGTCAGCAAAGTCAACTTGGATTTTTCCAAGGCAATGAGAGAAGAGAAGCAACCCTGGCATGTCTTGCCAGGGGCAAAAGAAAGCTGAATGTTCTTTCTTGTAGTTTCACAAGCTTATGTAATGTGCTAGCACCTCTACCTGAGAGCTTTTAAACTTGTTATCCAGTTCCTGTAAGGAGGAGAGATAGAAAAGTAGGACAGGTGGAGTTTTCTTGGGGTGTTTGTTGCTTTTAACTCAATATTGTTTTGACTTTTAGAAAGGGGTGGCAGACAATCACCATATATATAGCTGTTAATTACATACTGTGCATCTTTTTCTGCCTAGTGCAGGTGCCATGAAAGATGCAGAAATGAGGAAAACATAAAACACAAACTGTAATAACGACCAGGAGCTTTGTACCAGCTAGACACATTCAACTTGAGGCACCCAGCTGAAGTATATATATTATGAACCCTATTTCCCCATGCTGACATAATGCTAGTGAGGTCTGGATAAGTGGAAATGCAATTGAGACCATTGGTGGCATCTTCCCTATTAACCACAACTCCATACTTCTGAGAAGTTAAAAAAAGGGAAAATGTATCAGAATTACACCTACCAAAAACTAATCCAAACAGCACAGTAAAATCTTCAAGCCTTTCAAAGACAGGCATACCACAGCAATTTACTGTGTACAGTACTACTCTGTTACAGTATGAAATAGAAGGAAGCTAAATATCATTCCACATTTGAGAAAAATGAGAAATACAATACTGACAAACATGTCAAGTTTATAGGACTTTTCTTCAGATAGAGATACGGAAAAATAGAGTACAATACAAAAACTAAAATACCCCAGGCAGGAAAAGTTTAACTTGTGGCTCCTTTTTTAACATTATAAGCAATTTTTATACTAACCCTATGTCTATACACTAATAACCATGCCAAGGCTGAGAATATGCTACTGTGCTACTAGACACTGTACAAAACCTTTGCTATGAAAAAGACTGTTTTAAGTAGGCAAGAAGCAAGGAGAAGAGATACAGTCATAATTGTATCTCGTATGACCTTTGTGCCATAATTAGTATAGAAGATTACAGGAGAAGATAAAAGCTGCAGTGTAGAAAAGACACTGGTGGAGGGTTTGGGAGAGGTTGATCTGAACAGCTGGAAAGCAGGTGAGAAGAGCTGGTGCTGTTCAACCAGCAGAGGGAAGAAAGTCTCCGTGCTGGAAGCACCCAGCATTAGCTGTCAGATGGTTTAAACAGCTCCTGCTGCTGTTTGAAGGGGCAGCTTTAAGCTCCTTACTGCTTTCCTACAAACATGCTTTCTGAAGGCTTTTTATTTCAGATTCAGGCTCAAGTACACTTGTTAACTCAAGCAGCAGTTTTGTCCATCTCCAAATACTGTAACAAGTGGCAAATGATTACTTAATCATATGCTTTAAAGTTATACTGCAAACAGCACATGAAAAAGTGAGCGCAACTTGATTTGCTCACCTTCGTCAATGAGGCTTTTTAGGCAGGACAGTTAGGAAACAACCGCCACTATGAAACTTCTCACACAATAAAACCATTATTTTTGGCCTGCTGAGGTTCTCTTGTTAGAGAAAGCTAGTGAGACATGAAAAGCATTTTTAAAAATAGAAATATTATACTTTCACAATATTTCCCTAGATTTAAATTAGCTTCATGAATTAAAGTATTAAGCACTTCACTTGCAATGGATATGAGTCTAAAAAGCTTTACAGTGTCTTTAATCCTTTTGAATTTAAAGCAGCTACCGCTATATTAACAGAAAATTAAGGTTTAGGCTACTGAGCAAGTCAGGATTTTCACACTGACAAAATGCTAAACAGCACTTTCAGTGAACAAGAAAAAAAACAGCAAACAATTGCTGAAGCCAGGCAGGACATGAATGGAAAGCAGCAAGGAGAGGTACAACTCCCTAAAAGCAGAATAACAAAAAAAAGCTCTTGCCCTTACTCTATATTTATTTGCAAAAATTATTTGGGAAAATTAATATCTGATGTCAACATTTGTTGGACTTCTTCCCCCCAGAAGGTACGTACTTGCAGAGAAATTTTTCATCTGTATTTTCAAACATTTTGGTTTAAAGACTGGATTTCTTCATACAAGGTTCTTTCACAGTTCTGAAACAGGACAAGAATGACTCAATTGGACTTAAAAATTAAAACCAGGCCACAATGAAGGAAGAGAATATGTTAATGAATATAGTGTATGAGGTAAGACACACTACCAACAGCCATTTGCTTCCAAATTGAAACAGTAGTAGCATGAAAATCAAGTCACACTCTAACAATTAGTAATTTTATCTTCTCCCTCCAAGTTTACAGGGCAGAAGGCTACAATAACCTTCAAAAATATATGAAGTTTATTTAGGAAAACTGTAATTTTCCTGCAATACCACAGTATTGTGACACCACTATCAAAGCTATCAATTATTGCAGAATGTATAACTAATATTTTTATATAAGAGAACACTTACAATTTGATGACAACAAGATGGGAGCATACTGAGAAAACAGAAGATTATATTCAAAGATTTGCTTCATGATTATCACTATTTCAGAAATGGGAATTGGATATTATTTCTCCTACTCTACAACTCTTTAAAAGAGGCAAAACCCTTGAGGCTTTATTTTAAAAGCAGTACTGACAGCAATGATTAGTCTTTATGTTCAAAGGACAGAACAGCGTGATCCAGGCAGCATCTTCCTGTCTTACATGCCAATGTGAACCTGCCCTGGAAAATGCCCCCTATAGTACACACTGCATTTTTTCCCCAGACAAGCAACAGGTATTACATATCTGCTTCCTCAAAGACCTAGAGAGAAGTTCACAGTCGTAGAAGAGTAAAGAGTAAAGTACGCCTTTATCTATTAAGACATATATATTTCTTTTAAGAAAGGAAATTATTTTTTTACTCCGCAAAACAAAGTCAACAGCTTTGTGTCTAAGGCAGGGGTGTGCACTGGTTAAATATTACCATACAAGCAAAAGTTTTGTTTGGAGCACACAACTTGCTGACAGAGCCTGTCAAGTGGTATTACTCTGTTTAAATCAGGAAGATAGAAATACATAAGCTCCAATTTCAAACCTTAACAATTCAAGCCCAAAGTTTTACTTAAGCATTCCATACACATAATAAAAATACCTTTGATGTGGTGAAAAACGCTGAATAAACGCTGAATAAAAACCACATTACAAGCTGTGACACAATTAAGCACTATTCTAAATGGCCCATTTACAATTGTAAGTTTTCATTAAATTGGAGTGCAGCAGTTCACAGAATCAAAGAGTAGCTGAGGCAGGACAGAACCTCAGGAGGTCATCTGGTCCAACCTCCCTTCTCAAGCAGGTTGTCGTGAGCAGCCTGCCCAGGACTGTGCTTAGATGGCTTTCCAGTATCTTCAAGGATGGAGATTCCACCACTTCTTTTGGCCACATGTGCCAGTGCTCAGTCTCCCCATGGTGAAAAATGCTTTCTGATGTTCAGAAAGAATCTCCTGTGTTTCAGTTTGTGCCCATTGCTTCTTGTCCCGTCACTAGGCATCAATGAAAGAGTCTTGCTCTTTTTTACATGCTCCTTTCAGGTATTTATATACCTTGTACAGAGCCTTCTCTTTTCACCTCTGAGTGTGTCCCAGCTCTCTCATTCCTTTCCTTGTAGAAGAGATGCTGCAGTCATTAATCATCTTGTGCCCTTTGCTGGATGCTCCCCACTATGTCCCTGTCTCTTGTACTTGGGAGCCCAGACCTGGACACAGTACTCCAGGTATTGTCTCATCTGGTCTCAGTAATGGGAGAGGATCAGCTCTCCTGGCCTGCTGGCAGCACTCCTCCTAATGCAGCCCAGGATGCTACCAGTCTTCTTTGCTATACAATCATATTGTTGGTTCATGGTCAACTTGGTGTCCACCAGGTCAGCCAGAACCTTTTCTGCCAAGGTGCTTTCCAGCCAAGTGGCTCCCAGCATATGGTTTTTCCTCCTCAGATGCAGGACTTGGCAATCCTCTTAACTGAACTTCATGAGGTTCCTATCAGCTCACTTGCCCAGCCTGTGGTGGTCCTTCTTGTTGGAAGCATGACCCTCTGGTGTATCAGCCACTCAGTTTTATAGCCATCATCAAATTTGCACACTCTGCCCCATCATCCACATCACTAACAAAGATGTTAAACAGGACTGGACCCAGTACTGACCACTGTGGTACACTGTTAGTATCAGCCTCCAACTAAGCCTTGCACTGCTGATCACCAGACTCTGGCCATGCAGCCATTTTTCACTTCACTATCTACTTGTCCAGACTGTACCTCATCAGCTTCTCTATGAGAATATTCTTGAAGGCAGTGTCAAAAGCCTTACTGAAGTCTAGGCAGACAACTGTTCATTGTTCTCCCTTCATGTATCAAGCCAGTCATTAAATCATAGAAGGTTATCAAGTTGATCAAGCATGACTTCACCTTGGTGAATCCACGCTAACTAGTCCAGATGATTTTCTTGTCATTCTTAATGCATCCCATGTACATTACTCTCTCACTTCACACTCTATTCAAATAAACATTAAGGTATTTCATACATATGGATGTTTTAATATAAAGAGGAAGAATCCATATTATATAAAGGCATGTGTAACCCTACATAAGATGACAAAAAAGAGATTTGCAATAGCAGCTATTGTCTCCAATTAAGCTCAAGAATCTTCTTAGAAAGATACCCAGATCTTGACTCTGAAACTCAGTTAGGGTGTATGTGTGTGTGTGTGTGCGTAATAAAACCAAACCAAAAAACAACCAAAAAACCCCACAGCTTTACAAGCCTTAATATTAATGGATTTTGTTTCTAGGCTTTAGCTTGCAGGTTCTAGATCCATTACACCTTCACCTTCCAGATTCCATGCCCACCCCATTTAAAGCAGTATTATTTGATCTTAATTTCCCTGAAACATATTCACAGTACTGAAGACACCTATGTATATAGAACAAGTCAAAAAAAATAAGCAGAGTACACATCTAACAGTATCTAACGTAAGGTTTAAGCTCAGTGCTCTGAAAAAGCAACCTACGCTTTAAACTGACCTGTATTTGCTCACTACTTAGTAATCAAGTGGTGAACATTCGAGTAACATAATTATCCAAAAGTTAAGTCCTACCTCATTGTAGCCACAATCTACATAATCTAAAAAAAGAAAAAGCAGAGAAAGTGAAGATGACAGTTGTGCTGCAAGGCTGAAAGACAAATGGACATTCTCCCTTCCAAAACAAAGTATCCCACAGTGTCATTTTCTCTAGATTCTTATTAAGCTCCTGCTAAGATACCAAATACAAGTCTTGACAATACTATATGTCCAATTCTAGCCTCCATGCTAGCCAAATCTTTGATTCTCTGTAGTTACACATTTGTTGGCATCCATGTATCCACTGCTTGCTTTCTGTGTAAGTTGATCAGAAAAATATTTTTGTTTTCCATCTGTATAACCCCTATTTGAGACACTCAGTCAGACACACATCATGGTAACGCCATCTAAAGAAACACCCAAACAAATGAGCAAACAACCCAAGCCACCCACCAAACAAAAACCAAACCAAGCCTGTCTATATTACTAGCCACACTGTTCAATTTATTTAACTGCTACGCTTGATTACTACAAATTCACAACAGAGATAAATACCCATTTTCAATGCATACTGTGGATAGAACAGAGTGAAAGAACTATTCATAAGCATATGACTGCACTAAGATTAGGTTGATGATATATTAAAACTGTTACCTTCTGAAATTCAAGATTCCTGTTTAGCCCTATCAGCTAAATTTCAATAAAAATGAAGCTGCCAACCCAAACAAACTGTCGAGTGTATGTATTTTGATGCAGTGTGATAGATGACAGGGTGGGAGACCAGAATAGCTGATTATGCCCAACTGAAAGAAGTCCTCAGCAGAGGAGACACTGGAAAGTGGCAGTAGAGGGGCGGTGTTCATCTCATATTTAACAGCCACAAGGGAAAATTAAAGTTTTGGCTGCAGATGATTCCTTGTGAAAGGAAAATTTCCTCCAGAAATACAACATTTGAAGTGGGCTGTTACTACAAAGCCTTAGAGAAAAACTGCAACAGAAAAAGAGATCTGTTTTATTTTGAATGCCAGATTTTTAGATTTATGTCATTGTCTTTCCCACCCTGCATCAGCTGTGCCTCTCTCCTGCCTCTGGAGCTGTACCAGCACTTGGAACAGCAGCCCGCAATGGTCTCAAGTCAGACTTCCTATGGTTCACCACAAAGCAACTACTCTGTGGTGAACCGTAAACTGGAGTGCTGTGGGACTACCACAGTAACCCAGGGCAGACCGCTGGTTGCTGGGGAGTTCGGCCAGTTTCCCACAGAATCATAGAATAGTTAGGGCTGGAAAGGACCTTAAGATCATCAAGTTCCAAGCCCCCTGCCATGGGCAGGGACACCTCACACTAAACCCTGCCACACAAGGCTTCATCCAATCTGGCCTTGAACACTGCCAAAGATGAAGCATTCACAACCTCCCTGGGGAACTCATTCCATACAGACACATCAGAAAGAAAGCACAGACAACACACCACACACTAACCTGTCAAGTGCTCGTGAGGCAGGTATACTGTCCGAGGACCCAAGTCAGGTTTTTCAGAGAATGTATGGGTATCTCCATAGCAGTGAACTGTACTCAGGGGCACACTTCTGATCCTCAGTGTCAAGTATGCAATTCTTTGGTTAAGTAAACACTGAGTATTGCAGAATAGCCATAAAGAAGGTTGCCTGTTCACTTTGTCCAGCCTGTTGAACTCTTTCAGGCGCGACCTTATGGAAGAAGGGAAAATTGCCCCTTTCCCTGGAACCAGCTAACCAGACTCAGGCCAGGTGAAGCCCTGCAGAGAGAGCAGGCAGTTATAGACACAGAAAGCCAGGATCCCGGTGCAGAGGAGACCCCCAAGAAAGCACAGAAAAGGTGAACAAACAAATTGTGAGATGTGAGAAAGATCTTCCCAGGGTACAGGTGGGGATTTGGAAAAGGGTTGTGAAAAGAAGCCTGTGAAAACTGCCTGGCTGGAAAGCAAAACTCGGCAAGACAGAAGAGATGGTCTTGATTTCAAACCATTAACCTTAACATTTCACCAAGCAGATTTGAGTTCCTAGCGTACAAAAGTTGACCTACGTTAGTATTTTGTGCTGTTCATAAACTACTCTTAATGGGAAAACTTATTTTAGGAGACTCACTGTAAGCATGGAACAGGACAGCTCTACCTCCAGGCATCCAAACCAGCAAAGCTATCACAAGTTATTACTGTAGCAAACTAGAATTATTCTGAGGATAAATTTTGATGTTACATATAACCAATTCTTTACCCAGCACACTTGCTTTTATTACATATTTTGAAAACAACTAGCCTAAATCCTACTTCCATCTCAGATTAAGGTCTGAATTTCAATTTAAAGGTTCTCTTGGAAACAGTAAGAGCGCTATGGTTTAAAGTACATTTGAGTATTTTCATTGGTTGTTGCATATGGATCATATTGCTATTAATCTTTTCAATTCAGTCTTACTAGCTAAGGTTACATTTATCATTTTATTCTGAAGGTCAGACTGGAAGGTATATTCTGGCTGAAAACACAATAATTTCTATTTGAAAATTCTGTAGGCCAAGAGTGCACTGAATTCTACATCCTAAAATTATTTATGAGATCAGGAGAAATTAATAAGCCTACTGGAACTACTCCAAACTACAGAACTTTCAGAATTCCCTTATAAATACTGTAATTCCCTTATTTTAGAAAAAATAGCCAGGAAACAGGTGCCTGTAACTCACTAATTTCTACTATTTCAGAGTTAAACCAGTTACAGGCAGCACTATCCACATGTGTACTGTAGCACACGGTGAATGCTGACATGATTAGCAATTTAACTGAAGAACCCTTTAAATTAGTCCTAAGCATCTTTTCCATTGCTTCTTGGCTTGTCTTCCCAAAAACATTGTGGTTCACTGCTGAAAATATTTCTCCTTTCAATCCTGAATTTTCTTCTAAACAATTCAGACACTAAAAAATTGAGTATGATTTTAAGATGATGAATTATCAACTAAACTCTCAAGAGTGCCTGTTAAAAAAACCACAGAAGTAAGAATCTGTAATTAACAACAGTTCCATGAAAAGCCAAATTTAAAGGCCACAGTAAAAATAAAATGCCAAATTCCTTGAATGATGCAGTTCCAAGTATGTTCTTTCACTATAAGTGACTGCTAGATCTGACTATGTTATAATGTGAGTCAGAAAGTTTCAAGAAGCATAAGCTGTTCCTTTTCGTCCTAAAAATATGACTGATACCTACATTTAAGCATGCCTATTTTAAAAACAAGAAATACAGGGAGTTATGAAATTGCAGAAATCTGCAGCTGTTCCTCTGTGCACAGAGATTACTATAAGTGAGACCGATTATAAAAAGCAAGAGATAACTGAGGTTTCCACAATTATGAGTTACCAGTCTTAAAATTTCCATTTATGAAATCTCAATACTAATAGATGCGAGGTATATTTGAAGTAGCAAACACTAGTGAAGGAAGGAAGATGAAAAGAATGATAATTCTCTGCTTCAAGGAAGAAGTTACTCTTACTCCAGTATGCAACAGCTATTTAAACAGATCATCAAATGAACAGTATGCCCCTGAAGCTGTATCCCAACAGGCTTTCATTAAATCTGTTCATTAAATGGTCAGACTGGAGGGGGTTTCCCATCCCCAGTAATTATTTCAAACTTCTTCTCTTTTTCTTCACAGTATAGACAGAATTTTGGTGAAGAGCTTGCTATGTGTTTCTAGTTTCTCTGGATGCATACACTTTACTTCTTGCACAGTTATTAAATTCATAATCATGTGGAAGCTTTAATCCATTCGCTGGTTATTGCCACTTCCAGAAAACTGACTGAATATACAAAACTCTACTCTATCAACAGGATGCAGTACCTTAATATACAGATATTCTAGCATTTAGTATATTGCCCTCCATTATACTTATGCTGCCTTCTAACACATGTGAGTATTTCAGCTTCAGGTGCATCTGAAATGCTGCTTTATTACCTTAACATTGCTTAATGTAGACAATCCCTCAATAATCCTCAGGAATAAAGTGAATAACTCACACTGTAAACACACCAAGACTACAGAAAAACTCTGTTCTTGCCACCCATTTTTTTGTATCTTGCTTAATATATGATTCATTAACCACCTGTACAACTCCTCTTTAAGGGCAGAATAGCTACAAAGTGCAAAATCCTTTCCTTGAGTGTTTCACAAGGTGGGAAATTTCCACAGGAGAAACCTTACAAAGATGCTTCTGATCAGGACCTTCTGCTGAGGACTGACTGTGGGAAGTACTGCTCGGCCCTGCAGTGGTTACTGGTCAAAGACCCAGGCACCAGACCATTCTCATGCTGGCCATCATCGTGCACAGCACACGTTCTGTATGGAACACTGATATTAAAACTTTCTGAATGTTTGAATTTACTAGGCAAGGGTGAAAAGACACTCAAAATTATAGACAATGATCATCATTTTCTTCTGTAGTATTTCAGATCTGTAATGGAATAAAACTGCTTTCTTCTCTGTGCAAAAAAAACAACTCAAATTAGGACCGCTATTAGCAAGTAACTCCCAAATTCTCATCCTCCGCATTATTTTTTTTCAAACTGTGCTTTTCTAAAGCTTTAATCTGTACTTCAACCACGAATATTTTTTCCATACAACTTGATCAAGGAAGAGAATGCTATCGCTTGCTATCTTAGGAACAAGGACAGACAACAATGCTACTTTTCATTACACTTTTAATGTCAATTTTTAGAAAAGCCTCTTTCCTGCTTCTTGTGTATCTGAAAGCCAGTTAACCCTGCTGCTGCAGACTACGTCAAATTTTCTGTCCTTGTAAGCAGGGTCAAATTCCTTTAGTCTTTAGATTTATATTCAGTACACAATAGCCCAAATCTCTATCTGGCTAAAATGAACCTAACCTTTCATAGAAAATTCCTGAATGAGGAATTCCCAACTGTGTGCAAAACCAAAATAAAGTGTAAGGGGAGGTGGGCTACTCAGGTGAAATACAGAGATACTGCTGCTCAGAGACACAGGGATAAAACTAAGAAAGCCAGAGTTGGGCTGGATTTGAAACTGTTAGAGGGCCTAAAAGCCACAAGGACTTCTACAGCCTGTGTTAGCAGCAAAAACAAGATTAACGAAAGCAAGGGCAGCTGCCCAATGGATGGAAGACCTAGCAATAAGAAAAATATATGGGGAAAGCTGATCTAGTGTATGTTCCCTGTAAAGTCTACTGCCATCCATCCTGGATCTCTGCCACTGTGCATTCATGAGAATGAAGAACCATCTTTGGGTTGAGAAAAGATAAGTTGGAAACATCTAAGAACAAACTGGACATACAGAATTGCTCAGCCCACAAGAATAATATGGAGTAAGTCATTGTGGAAGCCACTTCAGGAAGTCACTTACATGAAGTAAGTGACAGGGAACAGCCACCATTGACTGGATTATGCCTAACTGCTCCCTACAATGAAATGACAGGTTTAGCACATGAGGGGAGAGCAGTAGATGTCATTTACCCTTACTTTAACAAGACTGTCAACATGGGTCCCACATAACACCTTTGTAACCAAACAAGCCAGAAAATTTCAGGTTTGGTTGGTGTCTATTTTTTTTATTTTAATTCACACTGCAGTACTACTTTTCACTGCAAATCACTCACCAACTGGTTTATAGTGCTCTTTCTGAAAATCTGTTGATCTTCAATCCCAGAAGTTTAACTTAATTGACCAGTTGTCTTGTTCTCCCACACTCTAAGTATAATATACATTTTAAACAATTTATGAGTATGGAGGATTTTTTCCTCTTTAAGGTCCATGCAGAATTTATGACAATTAGCTATAATCACCTAAAAGCTATGAATTATTAGTCAGATGGTTATATTTTTCCCTGTGCACACAACGGAGTATCAGTAACTATGGTATCCTATCATGCCATTAATTATGAAATAGTTAATGTCTTTTGATCATCTCCATATGGGACATTTCACACATAAGTAGAAGTTATTCATCATATCCATATAGTTCCTTTGAGAAGGAAAATCAGCTGCTTCCAGACTGGGAAAATACAGCTTTTCTGAAACATGCAAGAACGAGTGCAATAGGAAAGAAAAGCTTCACTGAAACCTGCAGGAATGCAGGAGAGTCACCACTACAGATTTCTCAACTCAGAAAGGGAAGAAGGTTATCAAGCAGGCTTTTGGTGTTTTCAAAGATTAAATAAACATATATAAAATTCAGCACCTGCTTTTGCCTTGCAGTGATTTTGTTTGTTTCTTCTTCCAGCTATCACACCTTTTGCTCCTAACTAGAAGTGGTAAGATGGCATGGATGCTAACTAGATATATCAGAGAGCAATACTATTTCTACCTAGAATGACTACTGAACATCTTTCCAGTAGCATTAGCACAAGAGATAAAACTGTTTGTGGAACAGACACTGCAACTTTCAGCAAACCAAGGCCTAAGGGTGCTAAATGCTGGCATATATAACACAGCCAAAATGTTTCTCCTTCCAGGCATCTGGAACCATATACAAGTTAAAAACTTATCAATTTTAACAGTTCCAAGATTATTCCAACAGTTTCTTGGTACTAATTTACTATGTTCTTTCCAGTTCCTCACTAAATTGGTACTTTCCAGTAACCTCACTAAATTGGACCTGTTCACTAAAATCTACCGTGATTTAACTCCGTTTCTCTGTACAGTCTGTCAATCTTGGCCCTTTAGCCTCTATCTGTTATTCAAGACACTAAAATATGTGAGCAGCTTCTAACCTTTATCAAGTTCCACAGAGATAAATGGTGTTTTTCATATTAGGAAATTGGAGCATTAAGAATATTTGTTTTTCAAACTCCCAGAAAGAAGCCTGACACACTTACAGAAAACTTGATCTTTCATAGACTCACAGAATCATAGAATAGTTAGGGTTGGAAGGGACCTTAAGATCATCTAGTTCCAACCCCCCTGCCATAAGCAGGGACACGTCACACTAAACCATGGCACCCAAGGCTTCACCCAATCTGGCCTTGAACACCAACAGGGATGGAGCATTCACAACCTCCCTGGGCAACCCATTCCAGTGCCTCACCACCCTAACAGCAAAGAATTTCTTCCTTAGATCCAATCTAAACCTCTCCTGTTTAAGTCTGAACCCATTATCCCTTGTCCTGTCACTACAGTCCCTAATGAAGAGCCCCTCCCCAGCATCCCTATAGGCCCCCTTCAGACACTCGAAGACTGCTATGAGGTCACCACGCAGTCTTCTCTTCTCCAGGCTGAACAGCCCCAACTCTCTCAGCCTGTCTTCATATGGGAGATGCTCCAGTCCCCTGATCATCCTCGTGGCCCTCCTCTGGACTTGTTCCAACAGCTCCATGCCCTTTTTATGTTGAGGACACCAGAACTGCACACAATACTGCAGGTGAGGTCTTCTGGATTTCTATGTTTGTTGAGCTACCAGACTACCTCCAAATATCCAGAGCTGAAGTTAAAAAAGTCTGATCAAGCATTAATGCAGTTTTAAGACTTTAAGATTGTTTCAAGGCATTAAAGGTGCAAATCTATGGCAACATGATAACATTGCCAAAACTGACTCTAGCTAGCAAAAGTTGATGACAATAAAAACAAGGGAAGTATTACATTATGAATCACCAGCATTTTTTTAATTAAGTAAAACACTAACAGCAATGTCTGTAATTTGAGGTCAAGGAGAAGTTTCACATTCACAAAGATTACAAGATTGGCTTAGATTCATGCACATATAAAAACAAACAAACAAACAAAAAAACATTAACAAAGCAAGTATCTCTCATCCTCTGATGTTTTCAATTCTTGTTAAAGATACAAGGGACAGCAAATTTCAATTCATAACAAACGTTTCTTCTGTCATGTAGAAAGGAAAAGTTTATTCTTACATAGCCCAGGTTCTAAGGTAAATGCATGTGAAAATGCATTTGTAATCATAGAATCATAGAATAGTTAGGGTTGGAAAGGACCTTAAGAACATCTAGTTCCAACCCCCCTGCCATAATCAATCTGTACCCCTGCTTTGTTCATAGTGTCTTTTTCTTATTACAATGTAAATTTCAGTAAATAATATGAAAGTTTACCTTCCCAAGAGATTTGTCAGTGTAGACTACCATACCAACTCTGTTCAAGGCTTTCTGAAGGTTTCCATTCTGATTATATGCATTTACCCCAACCCATTGCTTATGCAGAAGGATGGCAAACACCATTTGATAAGTGAGTGTTCCACAACCTGCTTTTGTGATAACACTTAAAAAAACCCCAACAATTTCAAGGTTTACCTAAATTTCACAGGTGACCTGATCTTTTCCTATGTACTGTCATTACCTTTTAATACCTTATGGAAGTTATAGGGAGTCAGGGGCAATCTTAGTGTAGAAGCACAGCTAGGATGATTCCTGAAACCTTTCCAGTATTTTTTAGTGCTGGCTATAGCACAGTAATCACTCATGCACTTTCCACTGAATATCAACACTGAAAAATAGCTCCAATATTAATGCTATATAGAAAACTAATTATTCTTAACACACAATATCAAGACATTGCCTGTTCTGCAAGGCTGTACAAAGGGCAACAGATACTGAATTTAAGTGGCACTGCTCATTTTGTTCATGTATAGATGGACAAGATAAGCAGGTGTTGCTACTTCACATTTCTCTTCCCCTGGCTACAAACATATGCATTATGGGCTTTACTGCCACCAATATGCAAACACCAACATATTGTACTTCCTCAAGTCTATCATACCATCACCCAAAAATCTTAGACTTTAAAGGAGTACTGGAATGAAACATATAATCCCAAGCACATATTACAAACAATTCAGTTACTGAACATATGTTTGCCTGCAACATCAAAATGTTATAGAGCCAAACAGCAGACATAACTTTGAAATGACTTTACTTACAGGGAACCATGCCCTTTCATCTGATTTTTTCAGGTAATTTTTGGCAAGGGTGAATTTTCTATTCTTATTATGGTTTCTAACATTGTATTAGAGCTCTTTAAATCCAGTAACATGCTGGAGATTGAAAATCCCACAGCTCTGAAGGCTCTCAGAGTGCCCTTTGCACACCTATTACTTAGAACAACTCTTAGCTACTCTGACTCCCTTAAGAGTTTAAGGTGTGTCCTGAAGTAATGCAGGAAGTTTCCTGGGAAGCCTCAAGAACAGACATACTTAAATCTAGCATCAAGCATTTTTCCAATCACGAAATATTGTTGAGAACTTTTATAGGAGGGGAGAAAATGTTACTTACCAGTAGTCCTTTTTACTGAAGTCCTCCTCTTCCTCCAGCCTACAACAGAGTCCTTACACTAAGCATTACAGCTCCCACCTACCAGGAAGCAAAAGAATTGTCAGTCAAAGTCAGCAAGGAAATACCAGCCTGTGCACTTTGATCTTAGTTACATTTCCATAGCGCGGAGACCTACACCACATGTTAGAGCCTAGACAAACTTCATCACCAAACTGTAATGAAGAAGAAATAAAAGGAAAGCAGTTGCTTGAGGCATTAAGAAGCTAGAGAGAAGCAATGGCTTGTTGATGATTTCTCTCCTCCCCTGCCACAGATCTCTTAAGTAGGAGCCTCTGCTAAAGAAATCAGAAAGAAAAAGGCTGCTATAAACAGTTACTGGAGGTCAAATGCACGTCTGAGGCATGCATCCAAATCTGTACAGTCTAAACACCAGGAGAACTGCTGAAATGTAATGGGGCATAGCAAGTTACACAGGAATAGAACTTCATTGCTATTACAGACACTTATTGTTTTTGCTATGATAAGATGATGTGCTACTAGGGAAAAAAATCTCAACTATCTGTAGCATTTAGCTACATTGGCTACTGTCCTTTTAAGGCGATAGATGTAAAAAGACTTACGTTTCTCAATTTAATTTCCAGAGGAAAGACTGTACAAAGGATTGATGCATACAATCTATCTTAAGCTATTTTGTCTGTACCTCTGTATCAGTAAATTCTTTAATTGCATTATACACACATAAGTTGTTTTGTTTTTTTTTTTTTTTTTTTTTTT